>LPNX011056248.1:13627-28489 GCA_001517045.1 Pseudotsuga menziesii | reverse complement strand
CGCCACATCAAGCACACTGAGGGAGGCCTGTTCACTCTAAAGAAGGAGCAAACTCGCCATGTTACGCCACGATCACGCTAAAGGAAGAGCCAGTCCATACGTTGGTTTCAAATCGATTATGTGCCTTTAAAGATTGAATAAAATTAGAGAGAATTCGACCTTTGTAGGTCGACTTGCTCATCTCTCATGTAAACAATATATATCAGTCTCTAAGTATAGAGTAGAGTTAGTTAGTTAGTCAGGAGAGTTAGAGAAGTATTTTGTTAAACACTGTAATTTTGTTTTGAAGTTCAATAAAGAGTTGTATGCATTGTTGTTGAAGATTGTGTTTGAGTAGGAGTTAGCAGACATCACCCCTGATTATTGAGAGGGCCCCTCATCAACCAGACATTCATTTCCTTATTTAACTTAGTTCTTTCTTTTCTGTTTTAGCTAGGTTAGTTTAATTTCCGCTTTGTTTTCATTAGTTAATAGTAAATGCTATTTTATTTCAAGCATTGCATTAGCTTAGTTTTATTTCAGCAGTTAAATAAGTAGATGCACGCATTGATACATTCATCTCACAAATTGATACATCCATAGTAGAACCTACTTTCCCTCTAGGGTTCAATAAGAAAACGGTTGACCAGAAAAAGATCTCTCCTGAACGGAGTGTGGGGATGCTCCATTATCACCTCCAAAGGAGCTTCCTAGGTATATTTATATTAAAACCCCTGCCTATATGGAGGGATGGGGAGAGGACGAAGATCGTAACGAAGCTAGAAACAACGAAGGAGAAGGAAAAAATCAAACTGAGGCTACCTTTGGGTTTCCTATTTTAGATACTGCACTAGATGTAAATATGAAAAACATCCCTCCTTCTTCTTTACCTACCTTTTATGGAAAAATTAATGAGGACCCTGACACATTCTTGTTGAAGTTTGATATTCTCTATAGGATTTATAATTATCTACAAGATGCTCACAAAATAAAACTCTTTCCTGCTACATTTAAAGATTATGACTTGCGATGGTTCATGGGATTAGGTGAATCCACTATCAGGACCTGGGATGACATGAGAACCTCATTCTTGCAAAAATAATAAGAATACTACAAACCTAAAGATTCTCGACATGATATATTCAAGATACAACAACTTGAATATGAAAGCCTATAGGATTATCTTGAAAGGTTCATTTATACACTTCATAAATCAAAGTACCATGACCTTCAAGAAGATGCAGTACGTACACTTTTTCTCACAGGAATCTTTGAGGACTTGATAGAGAGTCTTAATCTCATGGAAGCTGACGATATTTCTCATAAGACCTTTGCAAAGATCAGTGAAATGTGTAAAAATTATTCTAGAAGTAGGGGCAAACTTGGGAAAAACTTTCGAGAGCCTTATAACAGAAATGTAAGAGGAAACGTTCCTAGATCAGGAGGGGTTACAAGGATGGAATTGGGTAACCTATTGGAAAATTTTATGAATAACATCTTAGGAGCCATGGGTTCTCAATTAGATGCTTTATAAGACAAGAAAAGGCAAGATGAATAATGGGTAGCAATGAGTATTTTTTGTCCAAGGTGTAAAAATTTTATGAATAACATCTTAGGAGCCATGGGTTCTCAATTAGATGCTTTATAAGACAAGAAAAGGCAAGATGAATAATGGGTAGCAATGAGTATTTTCTGTCCAAGGTGTAGAACAAAACATCCCCAAAAGGAATTTCCATTAAATAATATCTCTATATGTCACATCTGTACAGAGGAACATTCAACATATAACTGTCCATCGTTTCCTAGATTGCAAGCCATAAATTAGATTGGGGATGTGGGTGAAACATCTAGGATGCCTCCTTGGAAATATAGAGATCAACCAACAGACCAAAGTTTTCCACCACAATCCCCACCTTATTACTCTCCATACCAGCAACCCCAACAACAGAACAATCCTAGTTGGCAGAGTTGGCCACCTCAGTATCCTCATCCTCAATTTAAACAACAATAGTATTAGTTAAAAGGGTGGAGAGGACAGCCATACCCTCAGTCACAACCTATCCCTTCACCTAATCATCCTTATCTTCAACATCAAATGAATTTCTAGTAGCATTTGTCTGGATTTGTACCTTCAGTTCCTCTCATTGTACAACAACCTCATCACTTCCAGAATAAAAGTCCTCTGTGAATGACATTATTACATTCACAAGCAACACCTAACCCTAATAATAAACCAACTCAAGCTCTTAAAAATATTGAGTTGAAAACTCTTCCATCCTACCTTGTTTTGACTATACCTATACATGACATTCAATTATGGTTTGGAAGAGTTGTTAATGATAAACCTAGAACATCAGTGATCATTCATGAGGAAAATGAAGAAGAAGAAGATTCAAATGAACCCATGAATGATGCCATCTTAGAGGATGTGAACATTCCAAAAGTTCCAATACCTACCCATCCTCCGTAAGAACCTATTAAGGAACAAAGAGTTCCTCCATTTCCAGCAAGACTAGTATTAGAAAAACCCGTAGTTCATTCTAAGTATGGTATCTTGAATGAATTAAAGCATATATTTGTCAAAATCCCATTATTGCAAGCTATTAAAGATATACCAATTTACAGTAAGGTAATAAAGGAATTATGCATTAAACGCCTAGGGAACAAACAAAAAGACCCCCTTACAATTCATGTTATCAGAGAGATGTCTGAATATATGTCAGATTAGTCCCAGATTTCAAAATATACAAATCCAGAATCCCAAGTACTAACTGTAGTTATAAACAATACCTCCATAGATAACACATTAATCGATATAGGAGGAGCCATCAATATGATGAACACTACAGTTTTATAAGTTTTATAGTTGGGACAATTTATTTGACCTACCCTTTACATCTTAGAACTAGCAGACCGTACTACGATAAAGCCTGCTGGAGTCCTAGATGACATTATGGTATCAATGGCTTCATGGGAATACGCAGTCAAATTTATGGTCATAGAATCAAAGGATCCTTCTAAAAGACATCCTATTATCTTGGGAAGACCATGGTTAGTTATTGCCAATGCTTTTATAGGATGTCGGGATGGGGAGATGACCATTTCTAATGGGTTGTCTACCCAAATACTTATTTTATATCCCCCAGCACAACCAATAACTAAAAATTCATGGTGGTTAAATTGTTCCTTTGGGGATGAATATTTTGATGACCTTTCCTTTCCTAGTAATTTATCCTGGGCATTGCAGGAGAAGACTACTGAGAATGTATTGAATCAGTTTATTTCCTCAACCACCAGTATAGATTTTCCTTAGTCGTTTCCCAAATTTGATTAAATATTTGGAGATGAGTTTCAGGAAACTATGGCTCTCTCAATTTTTATAGAATTACCTTTTATCTTCACAATCAAAGAGCATTTGGGACCTTTCACCATACCTTGTGAATTCGGCCCTGAAAATTTTTTGCACATAAATGCAAGGTTACGTGAAGGTCAACAAACTCAACTAATTAAGGTTCTTAAAAAACAAGCTTGAGAATTCGCATGGGAATACACTGATATGAGGGGTATACACCTTAACCCTTGTATTCACCACATTTATATGGATCCAAATATACCACCTGTAAGACAACCTTAGAGGAGGATGAATCCTCCTTTGAAGCATATAGTAAAAGAAGAATTACAAAAACTCCTTACTATCGGTTTCATCTATCATATTTCCGATAGTAAATGGGTGTCTCCTCTAGTGGTACTTCCAAAGAAAGTTACAGGAAAATAGAGTATTTGTGTTGATTTTAGGGAGATAAATAAAGCCACTCTTAAAGACTACTTTCCTTTTCCCTTTCTTGACCAAGTAATAGATACCTTGTCAGGTAAGCAATATTTCTCCTTTCTTGACAGATATAGTGGATACAATCAGATCCTAATAACACCTGAAGATTAGGATAAGACCACTTTTACATGTCTTTGGGGGACATTTTCTTATCGAGTTTTTCCATTTGGATTATGTAATGCACTCGCTACTTTTCAGTGAGCAGTCTTAGGAATATTTTCTGATCTTATACATGACTATGTTGAGGTATACATGGATTATTTTATAGCCTATGGTAATACTTTCCAAGAATATCTTGACAACTTCGAGAAATTTTTTATCAGATGTCAAGAGACAAAATTAGCTCTTAGTCATGAAAAGTGTAAAATGTTATTAACAGAAGGTATAGTTTTAGGATACCATATTTATTTTCAAGGAATTAAGGTAGACCCTTCTAAGATCGAACTAATAGTTGGCCCTCCCTTTCCAAAAACCCAAAAGGAGGTGAGAATATTTCTAGGTCATGGAGGCTATTATCGTCGTTTTATTGAAACTTTACAAAGATAGCTGCACCAATGTTTAAATTTCTCATAAAATATGTAGAATGTCAATGGACACAATCTTGTTAAAATGCTTTTGAAATTTTGAGAGATAAAATATCAGTAGCACCAATACTTAGGTGTTGATGTATATGTAACTTCGGAATGTATTCTTCTATGTATCTTATGTATTGTAACCCGATGTTTATTCCAGGATGTTTCTATTATGTATTTGAGTCATGTTGTCATGCCCTGATGTTACGATCGGGAGGATTAATAATGTAAACAAGTCATTTCAAGTCATTGTTGAAGTCCCCATAGTTTCGGGGCACTTGAGTTATTATACACTAATTAAGGTGTAGGCTCGAGTAAGTAATTGTTAAGTTGAGCCTACATGATTAAGTGCACTTCAAATGAACGGAAGAATATAAATAGAGATTGAGACTCTCTATTTATCATACACATCATTCACTCTCACTCAAGTGTGGCGCATTAGTGAGGAAGGAAATACTGGGACTAGACAGAAGAAGAAGACTACTGCTGTTGGGAGTGTATCTTACTGTTTTGGGGTCTTGCATCTTGTGGTGATTCTATATTTGAAGAATTTGTAGGTTTTTCTCCATTTATGGTTTCCCCAATCAAAACTCTTTGTGTCTCTTATCTCTTGTGATGTGCTTATGTTATTGTTGTGTTTGTTATTCTCTCAGTGAAAATATCCTAACATAATACTAGCTTAAATGTTTGATGAAAAACTAACATGGAATCAGAGCTAACCTGAGAAGAAGAAATTGTGCAGCTGCGGGAACTAGGGATTCCTAGTTTATGGACCTTCCTCCATATATTTTAAGCAAAATTAAGGTGTATCAACTCTCCTCCTTAGGGCGCATCTTTCTGTCGAAGCGGAATTTGATTCCGAGCATTTTCAGTCTTCAATGCGGAAATTAGGGCTTTCTACAGAAGAGAAATTTTTGAGTGAGAATAGCATAGGATTGTTCTCCTCATAAAAACCAAATTTTAGAGACCTGGTTCAAGAAATTTGGTTGGGTGAAACTCCAGGAAAGTCAAACCCTAGTTTGACCCCGAGCTAGAGAAACCCTAAATACTAAAACTGCTAAGTTTTGGTACAGTTGCTATATTCTGCGATTGGAAAAGTTTCAAGAGCTGAAAATTGTAGGGTTAGAAGATACAGTCATGATGAAGCCTGTGTCCAAAAATCAGACTCATATTCTTTGTATTCTAGGATATATGATCTCTCCAATTTAGGGTTCCAGCCTCTTCCAGAATTCATCCCTAAACAGGACATCTGGGGAGATCTGCAATATCTTGGGCTACAGAGGTCCAAATGGAATTCTGGAAGATGTTCCTGAAATGGAACAGACTTTAATTGTGGTGGTTTGAAGATCAGACTTAAAAGATGAACCAGTGACACATGGAATGCCATACAACTTTGCTGTTCTAAACAGTCCTGTAAAAGGTCACCTTTGGAAAAGGATCATAAATCCCAAATGGTGAAACCAATTCTGATGAAACCTATGATTTTTGATCTAGAACATGCGAGGTTACCTCATTGAGAAATTTCAGACACAGTGGATCAGTAATTTCGGAGATATCACGAAAACAGTAACAGGAATTTCTGCAGAAGAAATTGGAAAATTAGGGCTTCATGTTCCGGGAGCTTCCCTCCACTATTTTCAGAAAAGGAATACATTGGAAAGCTCCATTTGAAGAGATATATCTGTTTGTCCAATCAGATCTGAAAGATTCCAAGTTTTAAAAATTAGGATTTCTATGAAAAACCCTAGATCAGCAAACTCCAAGACAAGGACGGACACCTCAAATCAGTAAGATCTAATCCTTTGCTATTTCCATTTGAGGTTCTCATTTCAATATGATCTATCACAACAGCTTGATGATAATCTTGGTGAAGTTGACAACTTCCAAACATAGAAGTATTTGATCTCTCTGAAGAAAACGTATTGGACACCTACATGAGTATAGAGGTTCCAGTTTCAGAGGGAGACGAGGCCAAAGAAGACATCATGCTCATGCTGCAGAGGATGATGAACCATCCAGAAAGAGATCCAGATATGAAAGTGAAGATTCTTCAAGAGAGGATGAATATGTTCTGATATCAGCTCTCACAGGTAACATTACTCATGGAAGTGATGATTGGCTTATGGGTAGAGGGGCTTCCAAACATATGACAGGATTCAAGGAATCCTTTGTAAGTCTGTCAGAACATGAATCACCTCACAAGGTGAAGCTAGGAGATGACTACCAATATCCAATAAAAGGTAGTGGGGAATCTTCATACAAAGTCTCTAACAATGAAAGAAGTATTGTTTGTTCCAGGACTCAACAAGAACCTTCTCTCCATTTAAGCATTGATGCAAAAGGAATGCGAGTTGCATTCATAGATGGTCAAGTCATCATATGGCCAAAAGGAAAGACTATTGATGATGCGGTAGTGATTGGAGAACAAGAAGGAGGCTTGTACAAATTGAAGGGCCATCTATAACAAGCCTTGATCCATGAAATAGTAGAGCCAAATGAGCTTTGGCATAGAAGGCTTGCACATGTGCATTACAGAGCACTACCTATTGCAATCAAAGCTGTTGAAGGTCTTCCATAATTTCAAGCTATTTGAAGAGAAGAACAGAAATGAGAATATGACCTTAAGAAACCAATTGAAGGAAGTGAAGATCCAGAATGTAGAGACCATACAGTCATAAGAGTCTCTCAAATCAAAGAACAACTTGAAGCGGTAAAAGAAGAAGTTAAGAATGCAGAAGTGGTGATGGCCAGCTTGAATGGCCTCCCAGGATCATGGAATTCATTCATTCAAGGAATGTGTTCTAGAAGGAAGTGATTGCTTTCAGTAGACTCTGGGAAGAAAAAGAAGCTCGACTCATAAGATCATGGGAGCAATTGAAGATCAATATCTCTCCATCCAAAGAAGATCCCTCAAGCAATGAGGAATATGAAGAACTCAACTCTTGAAGAACTTCTTATCCTCCTTATCATGAATGAAGAAGACGATAAAGCTGAAGGCTCAAGAAGGAGTATACCCACGAAACAAATAAAGATAAGTATTCAATTGTCATTTCATGATATTGTTTTGTTATGCATTTGTTTATATTCAGTTATTGTATTATGCATGATAGAATGTTTGCATTAATGACAGTATTCTACTAATATGCATGTGATGGGTAAGTAGGTCATGGTGCTATACAAATTCTCCATTGCTACTTTTATAGAATGAAACCTCTTTGCTGACATATTGGATTAGTGCACAATCTCAATGTTGTCTTGGTAGAGATGGAAGGCATCTAGAAAGTTTCAATGAGATATGGATGAATGTTGTATTGGCTAAAGTAGTTGCATGATCATATATTTATGCATAAGTGTTTGCCAGTATAAATATTCCTTTTGAAATGTTTATAACCATATGAATGCATTTGACTTGTAGGAAATATCGCATACATAGTCACCTACAAGCAAAGAAGAATGAAGACTTGTTCCGAAGAGCAAGTGACGAAAGTTCAAAGACAAAGAATAATATGACGAGTGCAGTGATGTCATTGATGCAGAACCTTCTAGCCACCAAGAAGAAAGGGAAGACCGGTTCAAGAAGAATGATGTCAAGGCGCAATATCAAGACCTGAAGAGAAGTTCATAGTTCCATCATGTAGTATATGGAAACATCGTGGGATACAAAGAAAGATTCGTAGCCTGAGGCTTCTCATGAAAAAGAAGGCCTAGACTACGAAGAGACATTTGCATCCAGTAAGAGTTTAAACACATACATGATGAGGTTGATGAAGATCATAACCTTTGCTAAAAGGTTGAAGATGCAAGTCTATACACTAGATGGGCACATAGAATATTAGTAGCATAGGAAGCTACTTGTCACTCCGGTACAGAATGTTTTCAGTGCATAGAGCATAGAAGACAGAGGGAGTATGATGCTTCGCTTCAGAGGGAGTGACTATAGAAGATCTAAGGTTCGACATGGTATGAAAGGATGGGCATATTACTGATGACTCTAGGATTTACTGAGAGTAAAGCAGACTCGAACCTTTGCTTCAAGGTTGAAGACAGAAGACCAGTGATGCTCCTGTTATGTGTCGATGCATTACTTTCTAGGTATGGAGGTGTGGTAGAGTATAGATGGAATCTTCCTTGGACAAGAGAAGTATGCAGTAGAGATCCTGAAAAGGTTCAGGATGATGGACTGCATGACCACACTTATGGAATCAAACATGAAACTATTAAGTGATGCTTCATCAGAGACGGTTGATGCTACGATGTATCGTCAGATGATTGGGTCCTTGATGTACCTGAGACCAGATATTTGCTTTGATGTGAACACATTGAGACATGTTCACCTGATGGTTGCAAAGCATGAACGAGTATAGTTGATTATGGACTCAAGTACGATGCGAATCAAAATATTAACCTAGAGGGTTATGTTGATTCAGATTGGGCAGGCAGTGCCATCGACAGGAAGAGTACTTCAAGATGTTGCTTCAGTATGGGATCAGGTGTGATCTCTTGGTTTAGTAGGAAGCAAACCTGTGTGGCACTGAGTATAGCTGAAGCAGAGTATGTCACAGCTTGTTCAGCTAGTTGTGAGGTAGTATGGTTGCAGAAGCTACTGTCTGATATATTTGATCTCCAGATGGATGCTACTTGTATACATTGTGACAACCAGAGTTGCGTGAAGTTGTCAAAGAATCCATTGTTCCATGAAAATTCGAAGCATATCAAGATCAAGTATCACTATATCATGGATATTGTGCAGAGAGGAGCAGTGAAGCTCCTGTATGTTGCGACAGAAGAACATATAGCTGATGTATTGACGAAGCCATTGGCTAGGCTGAAGTTTGAGTAATTCAGAGAGAGACTTGGTGTTCTCTATATCGAGGTTCCCTCCAAGAGAAAGTGATGAGACCCATAGCCATTCTGACGCGTAGGTTAGATGTAAGGGCTAAGCCATTCTGTCATGGTGAGAGGATTTGGTTCCTTCCATGTCAGATATGAGTGCTAGAGATCCAAAGGCATTTTGACGAGTAGGTCAGATGTAAGGGCTGATCCATTATGTCATGGTTAGAGGATTTGGTTCCTTCCATGTCAGATGTGAGTTCTGACTGCCATTCTGGGAATGGAGGCATCTGGTCAGTTACCAGGAACACTCAGTCTGGGACTGAGAGAGCCATTCTGACGAGCAGGTTAGATGTAAGGGCTAAGCCATTCTGGTCATGGATAAAGGATTAAGTTCCTCCCATGACAGATGTGAGTGTTGGCCATTCTGTCAAGTAGGACAGATGTAAGGGCAACTGCCACTCTCCTGGAGAGTGGAGGCACCTGGTCAGTTACCAGGTAGCTCAGTCTGGGACTGGGGGCCATTCTGACGAGGGTGTAGGATTCAGTTCCTACCAGGTCAGATGTGAGTGCATGCCCTTTTGACGAGTAGGTCAGATATAAGTGCATAAATCTTCTATCAATGTGAGCAGGATGCAATTCCAGCCTGGGTGAAAGTGTGGAAACCTTTCATCACTGTGAGTAGGATGTGTTCCCGCCTAGATAGAAGTCTTCCATCATTGTGAGCCAGATGCGATTCCAGCCTGGGTGAAAGAGTGGAAACCTTTCATCATTGTGAGCAGGATGTGTTCCCGCCTGAATGGAATTGTGCCTTTCTGACGAGTAGGTCAGATATAAGTGCAAAGCCATTTCACATATGGTAGTTGATGTGCCTACCATGCTGGTGAATGTGAGTGCTGGGCCTTTCTGATGTGATTGTAGTTTACTACATGATCAGATGTGAGTGCTGGGTGTGCCTTTCTGACGAGCAGGTCAGATGTAAGTGCTGGGCGAAGACCTACCTGGTGGCTAGGCCTACAACTAGCATGAAAAAGGGCTAGCTCTGTAGAACTTCCTATGATGAGATAGTACACACATGATGAAGACCAGAGATGATCCAGATCGAGCTATGATCCAGATCCAGTTATGATGACTCCGAGAGATCCAGATCGAGTGATGATCCATATCGAGAGATGATCCAGATCCAGATCCAGATGCAGTGATGATGTTCTATGATGATCCAGATCGAGTGATGATCCAGATCCAGTTCTATGACGATCCAGATCGAGAGATGATCCAGATCCAGTTCTATGACGATCCAGATCGAGAGATGATCCAGATCCAGATGACTTGAAGATGAAGATGACTTGAAGACGAAGATGATCTAGTTGATACAGAGAAGAAGACCAGTGCTGAAAATCGTGTCGAAAAAATACCTTCCTAGTTAAGAGGGAGTGTTGATGTATATGTAACTTCGGAATGTATTCTTTTATGTATCTTATGTATTGTAACCTGATGTTTATTCTAGGATGTTTCTATTATGTATTTGAGTCATGTTATCATGCCCCAATGTTCCAATCGGGAGGATTAATAATGTAAACAAGTCATGTCAAGTCATTGTTGAAGTCACCACAGTTTCGGGGCACTTGAGTTATTATACACTAATTAAGGTGTAGGCTCGAGTAAGTAATTGTTCAGTTGAGCCTATGTGATTAAGTGCACTTCAAGTGAATGGAAGAATATAAATAGAGAGTGAGACTCTCTATTTATCATACACATCATTCACTCTCACTCAAGTGTGGCGCATTAGTGAGGAAGGAAATATTGGGACTAGACAGAAGAAGAAGGCTACTGCTGTTGGGAGTGCATCTTACTGTTTTGGGGTCTTACATCTTGTGGTGATTCTATCTTTGAGGAAGTTGTGGGGTTTTCTCCATTTATAATTTCCCCGATCAAAACTCTTTGTGTCGCTTGTCTCTTGTGATGTGCTTATGTTATTGTTGTGCTTGTTATTCTCTTAGTGAAAAGATCCTAACATAATGCTAACTTAAATGTTGAAAAACTAACATTAGGGGCCCTGACTAGACCCTTCCCTTTCATAAATCTAATTATGCTTCCGATATGGCCATAGGAGGATTCCTAGTCCAAAAAGAAGGACAATCATCTTATGCAATTTATTTTATCAGCAAAAATCTTTCTCCTGCCGAATTAAACTATATTGTTACTGAAAAATAATTTTTGGCAGTAGTCTATTCTATTAATAAATTCTTCCATTATATTACAGGGTACGAAGTTTTTATGCACACCGATCACTCTGCCATTAGATTATTAATGAATAAACCAATCAACAATATTAGAGTTACCCAGTGGCTTCTCCTATTACAAGTATTTAATATTACCATCATTGATCGAGCTAGTAAAGAAAACATAGTAGCGAATTTTCTTTCTCGTATACAACACGATGGTGATACTAAACCTATTGATGATACTTTTCCTGACGAACATCTGTTTGTTGTATCTATTCAAACCCCTTGGTTTTCTGATAATGAAAACTATCTAGCGACTGGAAAAGTACCACACCATTTGGCTCCATATGAGAAACGCCACATAATAGCACAAAGCTCTAACTATTCATGGGTTGATAATGACTTCTTTCACACTGGCCTAGATCTTATTATTAGAAGATTTGTGCGGGAGGATGAAATGACAAAGATCCTCTGAGCATGCCATGATGGACCATGTGGAGGACACTTTTCCGATAGATGGACATAATACAAAGTACTGCACTTTGGTTATTACTGGCCAAGCATTTTTTAAGGATGTCGCAAAGCACGTTAAAGGATGCGATAGTTGTCAAAGAATGGGTAGACCCATGACATCAGACGAAATTATTTTACAACCTCAGGTGATGATTGAGCCTTTTGAAAAATGGGCTCTTGAATTTGTAGGACCAATCTCTCCATGTCTCATAAAAAGAAATATATATTGGTTTGCATAGATTATGTCACCAAATGGGTAGAAGCTAAAGCTTTGTTTATATCTATAGAGAAATCTGTAGTAGAATTCATATATTAATAAATATTTACCCGATTTAGTGTACCGTGAGAAATTTTCACGGACCAAGGTAGTCAATTCAATTCCAAATTAATGCAAGAGCTCACTACGAAGTATGGTATCCGACATTGTAAGTAATCACCTTACCATCCTCAAGCTAATGGCCAGTTAGAATCAACCAATAAAGTATTAGAAGCTATTTTAACCAAGACCATTCACTTACATCATAAGGATTGGGGGGATAGACTTCCAAAGGCTTTATGCGCCTATAGCATATTGTGGAGAAATACTTTCAGACATGCCAACACCCCAAAATTTTCGAAAAATTGAAAAATTTTAAATCTACAAAACATTAGTGTTAAACAGATTAACTAACATTAATTAGTTATATGTTAACAGCTTGATAAAGAATTTTATCAGTTAGTATGTGTTATCATTGAACATATTTTCAACTTACTGACTTTTTTTTCATTTGTGACCATAAGGTGAACTGTTATGCATAACTGGGCTTACTTAGCTGTCGAGCTAACGCAACGGTTTCTAAATTTTCTTACAGATGTACAGGTAAGAGGTTATGGCGGTGCATTTGTAATTCTAGAGTATTTATTAGAATATCGTTGTAAGCGACAAGGTTCGAGACTAAATAAGAAATAGTTCATTCCAATATTTGCTCAGGTATAATTATTGTTTTCTTCCTAGTAAATTAAAATATGTTCCTATTGATCTGTGATCTTTTCTATTCCATTACAGTTGCAATTTATACCTATGTATCTTTAATTCCTTTAAAGAAGAACAGAGTATAGGAATCAAATTTAAGAAATATTATAATAAGAACCAGATATAAGCAAGCATTTCTATTCAAAAGAAAACCGATAAGGGTTTTTCCTGTAATACTGCGAAGGTTGGCCTATCCCTGCCAAGTTCTCACTTTATAAGGGTATTGTTTATAAGTAAAAACTGCATCTCCACATGGTAAATACTATTTTCCTTTACATTAGTAATTGATACTCTAGATGCTATCTTAAACTGTGAAGAATAATTCATACAATGATTATGGGCAGAAAGGAAATTTATATCTAGCTTTCTTCCATCATGCTTTCCTTTATGTACTTATAAACTATGCTAGTAAATAAATGAACTTAGTTTCTAAAAGATAGAAATTCATAAACAAAATTCTACGAAACATTATCATAGTCTTGAATCATGAATTAAATGTAAGACTACCCATTTTCAAAGGGGATTTTTACAGTATTAAGGTGTTATTTCCTCAACTAAGGTGTATCTCCAAAGTTAATGGCAATACCATGCTATAATCCAAAGATTATATAACTTGCATGAAATAACCGTCTAAGGTCTTGAAATATGATCCTTGATTTCTTATTTAAAAAACTTGGATCAATTTAATAATATAATGGAAAAGTTTTATACTAACTTGTGCCTCGTTATTTTCATATAACTATACATACAATAATATTCTCATATGTATATAAAATATATTGACAATGTTTAATATAGAAACAATACCTACCAATCATCGAACTTATGATTTCTTTGTTGTCGATATTAGAATTCCAATGATTTCAATGATTAAACAAAAGCATGATAAATGAAAATCTTTTTATGCAGTGAAGGGACGAGGACTTTGGATAACCTTGGTTATGTGAATGATTGGGAGGAAATCATTACTCCATCAATTTGTTTGTCAAAATATAGAACATACCCACCCCTGCATTGATAAATTAAACCACTGTCGTGGCAACACTCCAGCAAAGTTCTTCGTGGATATAAGCCTTGGTTGTTAACCCTAACTCCATTCGCTCCTTTCCTCTCGGCGCTGGTCGCTCTGTGACTGTGCTGGGCATTTTGGCGTGGTCTCTCACCTGTGAAGTATCCTCCACGTTTTCTCCCCATTCGTGGCTTGCTCCATTCTTGTGCATTGAGGTGCAGTCCTCCCTATCTCCATGAAACTCCTCTTGGCACAGTGATCCGAACCCTCGCCGGTGTTAAAACCTTCTTCCAAAGTTTATAATGGTTGGACTTACAGTATTAATATTTGTGCAAGGTTTAGGGAGCTATGCTTCCTATTATCCCTGGCCGTATTGTTGTTATGCTGTTAGTTGGAACGCCGTTATCAGCAGTTAAGCTTCTTCATCGAACAGGTAAAAAAAATAAGAACTCGAACCTTTGCTTACTAGTTTTAATTAGCTGTGAGTTATTTCCTTTTTACCATAGGTTGCAATATTCTAAAGTGGGGTTTTAATCTTTGAGGTTGCAGGTTTAAAATCTCTGAGCGCGTGGCCTTTGGTGAGGAGATTGGGGACAGCGACGGCAAACCTGGTAAGCCTGGTTATACCATGGCTTGTTTTCCTTGTGGTTCTCAAATGAAACCTCCAAGGGTTGGCTTACGATGCCTAGAACCCTTGCTGCTTCATTTCGGTCTTAAGACTGCGTTTTAAACAATTATCAATATGAAACCCTTCACGTGATGGGAGGGCACTACGGCTCAGGCCGATGTTGTAGTTGATAGTTTTCTTCTATGTTTTTAAAATACTGCAAGGAAATATTGTACAAGGGCATTGAGCTGTAAGCCTACCTGCAGTTGAGGTTGCGTCCTCGATT
>LPNX011056192.1:114335-139171 GCA_001517045.1 Pseudotsuga menziesii | reverse complement strand
TATGTTAGGAGCGAACATTACAACATCTCCCCCTTACATGGTTTTAAAACCATGTGCAAGGCCCTCCTAAAACCATGGGTTGTTTAGAAGACCTTGCACATGGTCTTAAAACCATTTGCAATGTCCTCCTAAACCGTGTACAATAAAACCATGGGTTGTTTAGGAGGCCTTACACATGGTTTTAAAACCATTTGCAAGGCCCTCCTAAACCATGTACAATAAAACTATGGGTTGTTTAAGACAAGACCAACATTTTCTTTTGAGGATAATTCAATTTATTTATTTATTTTTTATTTTGATAGGTGGAAACATTACAACATCTCCCCTATATTGTTTTTGTTTTTGTGACCGACATTTATTTTGGTGGATAATTTTATTTTATTTTTGTTAGTCACAAAAGTTTCAACATAATATGGACAAACGTTACAAGGTCTTCCACATAACTTTACAAGATCTCCCTTATATACTGGGTTGTAAAGCACCTCTTTGCAATGAGTAATTTTTTTAGGGTTAGAATTTAGTATTTTTAACCATTTAAAAAATTCCTGTAGAGCAAACAGTTCAGAGGGGTTTCGTGGGTTTTGTTTGCTTGGCGGCCCAAGATCAAAACCCATTGCTCCTGGGAGGCGACATTTAAATACCCCTGACTCGTGGTTTCTCAAACCAAAAGTTCGTCCAACAAATCACAAAACACGGGAACATACAATATAAAATAAAATAAAATATATAAAATTAAATGAAAATAATAATAAAATTAGATTAACATGTTAGAGACCAGATAACCAAAAAAATCCTTTTAAAGAAGACCCATCATCTAATCTAAAAAGTTGCATTCTCTAAATACTTTATAAACACATTTTTATAAATATTTTTTATTTATTTGATCAAATTATTTACATGAAATTAATAAAAGACTTAATATTAAAATTAAAATTATTTTTTAAAACACATTTTTATAATATTTATTTATTTATTTCAAAAAATATTTATATTAAATTAATAAAAATACCTTACATTAAAATTAAACTAAAGTTTATAATAAATAATACATCTTTAACCTAACATTTTATCTTATTAGCTTTCTATTAGAATTATATTTTGGCTTTCTAAATATTATAATTTTCAAAATAATTATCATAAATCTACTCTCCCATTAAAATTTTTTAATGTGATATTTAAAATTGCATTTTAAAATATCCAAATATTATAATTTTCAAAATAATTATCATAATTCTACTCTCCCATTAAAATTTTTTAAATGTGACATTTAAAATTGCATTTTAAAATATCCAAATATCAATAGCTACTTTCCCATCTTTTTTAAGAATTTCAAAAAAAAGTGTTTAACATATTTTTTATTCATTAATTCTGACGGTTATTCTTACTATTATTGTCGTTATAAAAAAACAATTTCTTCGTAATTTTCAAAAAAATTGTTAAACATATTATTTATTTATTAATTCTGACTGTTATTCTTACTATTATTGTCGTTATAAAAAACAAGCGAAATAAACTAGTGAACCGACGATATGCATCGATCGAACGACCGACCGCGCGTGACCGGTCACGTCCAACGCGACCAATCGTCCGATCGATGCATATCGTCGGGCAAATAGGTCCCGGCAAAACGAATTCTTAACAATTTCAGAAATTTTGTGAAACATTTTTTTATTCCAATTAATTCTGACGGCTGTTCCTACTATTATAAAATAACTAAAACAAATTAAATGTCGATGGTGTAAGTGGACAAACCAATTAAATTACTTTTAAAAGATTTTGGACAACCAGATCTGAATGATGTAACGTCTTTGGTGACTGAAATTTGACACAAATAGCAAATATTGAATTTAAAAAGTAATATGAGATTAAGACCTTAAATATCATAATAAGGTATGTGAGAATGGCGTCAGGGATTACGTCATAGTATTCATTGAACCATAAATAAATAAAAAATAGTAAGTTATGTGACAGTGGCGTCGCCGCATACGTCATAGTCTTCGATGTCAAAATAATAAATAAGTTGCAGGTCCAGATTCGAAAATGACGAGGTATTCGATAAGGCTAAAATTAGATAAAGGGGAAATTAACTACGCAAGCTTTAATGCGATATAAAGTTAGATATAAAGTTTTTTTTAAGTTAGATATAAATTTTTTTTAAAGTTTTTATTATTATTATTTGTTGTGTAGTAGTCTTTGTATTGGTTATTGATCACCATGTGATAATGGAGTATAAGTTAGAGTAATTACTGCTAAATAAACAAGAGCTACGTGGTAGTTACTTCTTGTCTTTTATGTTTGTTTTTTATGTTTCTAGTGATGTTGCCACTATTCATGAATAGATGAATAAATTATTAAACAAAAAATAGAAATTTATATTTTGCAGATTTCACCAATATAATCTGTTTTAAATCATAAATCTAGTGCAGAAATAATAATCATAATTTTATTGATCTTACGTACATTGTAACATAGGGTTTCTTTTTGCAGAATAGTTGTACCTTTAATATCATGAAAGAGTCAGAATTTTTTTTTCCTATGAAATCCATGATCTATGGTACAATGAGAAGTGGAAGACAAAAAAAACATCGTACAAATGATAATTGTATCCAATCCATTTAAAACGCAATCCTACACCAAATCGATGTTAAACACATAAAGACAAAAAAAACATTGCCTAAACTATAATTATATTGTAGTTTTCATGAACATTTATGAGCAACATTTTGACATATGGGGATGTCGTATCATTTGCAAAAAATATGTAGGACATAAAGGTCATATCATTTGCAAAAAAGATAGAAGTCAAAGTTTCATTCTATGTTAAATAGAATGAGTACATCAAAGTTCAAGTGCCTATGATATTTGTATTGTAGTTTTCATAAACATTAACATACAAAATTTTGACATGTGGTGATGTCATTTGCAAAAAGGTGCATGGCAAAGCTTTAATTTAAATTTGGCACAACTAAGTTGTTGATCGCGAGATACTATTTGCAAATAAATGCAATCCTTTGATCAACTCTATCTCCTTAACTACATAGAGAAAAACCAAGGTAAGAGCTTTGAAATAAATTTTAAAAAATAAAATAAGAGTCTATAATAAAATATATTAAAAATGAAATTTTTTTCTTAAAATTAGGAGAAATATAGCTTAAAATAGCTTCTGGATCAATTAAAATAGATATAGGTATTTGATTTATCTTACCTTCCACTTCCACCATGGAAGTTTGATAGTCTGCTTACCGATTCTCTAATGTTGCATTGATCGTGGGCATTGTCCTCACTAGATCACCAACAGGCATCTCCTCCTGTATTATGTGAATGTTGCTAACAGTCTTCTTACGATTGGGGCAGACTGATGCATAATGCAGACCATTGCATTCCCAACACTTTATGGGTTCTTTTCGTTCAAAGTTCTTTGTATAGTTATTGTGGTTGTCAGAAGATTCTTTATTCTTTTGATTATTCTGATTGGTCTGTGAATTACTTTTATTCCCTTGGAAATTCTTATTAGGAAAATTTCTGGTGTTATTATTTTTAGAATTTCGATTAGGTACAAACTCTTTCTTCTTTTGTTCAAAGTTATTATTCCTTTTGGCCTTCCAGTTGGCCATACTCTCCTTTTTATGATTCTGTTCATAACAGAAATTCACTTTTCTCATTGCTTCTTTTAGAGTTTTCGGATTGTCATACTCAATCCTGTCCTTTATATGATACAGTAAACAGCCGAGAAACCGTTGTACCTTAGGTTTCTCGTCCACAATGTATGGCACATACCTGAGCAGACTTAGAAATTTACTATTCAGTTCTTTCATATTCATTGTACCCAGTTTTAACTCGTAGAATTCCTTATCCCTTTCCTCATAGCATTGTTTAGATAATAATAAAAAAATTGAAATATTTCTTGAATGTGCTCCAATTTATGTTTTTCTCTCTTATACTTTTTACTCTTTTTAAGTCCTGCCACCATATATCAACTTTTCCCGTAAGATTATAAATAGCCATCTTGGCCTTTAGTTGATTAGAATAGTTATAAATTTGGAAGTATTTATTCATCCTGGATAGCCAATATTCTACTTCTTCCCCCTTTTCAGTTTCTCCATTAAATGTTGGCGGCTTAATCTTCTTGAACTCCCCAGAGATTTCTTCATAAGGTTTATATTTTCTTTTCATAGTATGGTGGTTATCTTCACTACTATCACTAGTATAATGAGAGTTGTTTTTATCACCGTATACTTCGGAAGATGAGCTACTTTGGTTTTTAACTTGTTTAGTCTTTTTATACTTATGCTGATAACCTATATCTTCAGACTCAGTTCTTTTACCCTTTCCCTTAGTATGAAATCTTTCTATTAAGATCTGATTCAGTTCCTCTTGAGCTCTCAGAATCCTCTCATTTTATTTCTTAATTGATTCCATCTCTGATTTTAATTCTTTAACTATTTGTAGTAGTTCGGAAGAATTATTGGTTATACCTTCTTGTATGGGTTCTTTTTGAAGATTAACTCGTTCAGTGTAGGGTATTCCTCATCCTTAGTATTCTTCCAATCTATCCATACATGTCATTACCTCGGAAACAAATTTCTCTATGTGTATCATTCAAAGAAAACAACATCAGCATAATTATTTAAATTTACTATTCCATATAAGCAAGTTGAGCTTCATTAAGGCCTAGTGTTTGAACCTTGTGCTTTGATACCACATGTAATAACCCAAAAATTCATAAAATTTAATTTTTTTAAAAGTGACATAAAATGTCTAAAGTCGCAGCTAAGTAACTGCTAATGGTTAGCGGAAAAATGAAACAATTTATAAAAGAACATGGGATTGCTTCTTTAAATGAACTTGTAGACTAATGGATGTAATCTTAAACACTTGTGTTAGTACTATTAATGACTTAACAACTTTAGTTCTATCAGAGTTAGAAAAGGACTTGCAATTTGCTGCTGCTAGATATACTGATGATTAACTTTTGTCAAGTAGGTAAGAATTCTTGTATGAGATCGGGGCTTACTTAGCATTTTGCTAACTCAATTGGATTGCTGGTTCCTTATAGGTTTAGCAGGTAAGCGTAAGATCCATGTCACGTCCCCAGCCCTCAACCAGCGAAGAGGACGCGACGAACGCATCAAACACAGCCGGGGCAAAATGCCCAATGAACATAAATAGAAAATCAAATGCTGAAATTAAAAGTTGAACATGCATACATAGATGCAAAACTCCTCAATCATACAGCGGAAGCAACACAAACACATTTACAGCATTGAACAAGATCATTATAGTTCATTTAACACCAATATAAATTACAGAGATGCAGTAAACAGCAGCACTTATCTATTGATGAAGAATTCACCCGCAACCAGCTACGTCGCTGCAACGTTCCACCCAAACATAGGCCAGCTTGCTCATCAATCTCTCAGCAACGCTGCCACCCCCGAGCTGGGCATGATTCCTCCGGAATAAGGGTCAATTGCAGGCTTATACATAGCCAAGGGGACATAAGCAACAAAACAACACAACTGGGTTTCACAGGCTTTCAACAACCAAGCCAAGCCAGCACAGTCCAAAGACTATCCATTGCACTCAGGAAACCAATCAGCTGTCACAGCTTAAAACATGGAAAATGAATTGCACAGCCCCAAAAACACAACAGCAAGCAACTACAACAGGGAAAAATGACCCAACTAATCTGTGAGACAGCCAAAACCGTGAATGGCCCTTCACAGTCAGTCGTGGATGCAAAATCACGGCTCTCAGCTCACTGTGTGCGCCCCAAACAGAAGAATACCTACGCGTGGGTAAACAATCCGACCCAGCAAGGAAAATAACAGACAATGGAGGCCCTGCGTGAGGAAAAACAGATCCGTTTTTGCCCGTGGATGCACACACAACAGGAAGGACACGATTTTGCAGTTCGTGGGTACTCAGAAACTTGTGGGGAGAGGAAGAAAACCTACGTGAGACCCAAAAACGCCCCAAAAACCCCTGCGTGAGAAGCCAACCGACCAAAATCGTGGTGAGTGAGTGTAAACTGACCAGGGAAGAGTGCGTGAGGGTGAGAAATGGGCAGACATGGGTGGAGTGGGCAAATGGGTAAGGCTGACAGCCTGCCACAACCACCACCACTTCAGCAATAACTGCCCCAACCACCAGCTGAAGCATTAAAGAGGTTGGGAGAGGTTGGATGAGACAAGAAAAGGTGACAAAACATGGGTTTTTCCCCCATAACCAAGGTTTGACATCCCCCACCCCTTATCCTTTGGAACCATGCCCTTTTCATTTAACGTTGCACTGCCGTAGCTGGTTGTGGTTTTAGTTTTATTTGATGTGCGCGTTTACATGATGTCCAATTAAAATGTGCCGAATAGCACAACATACCATCGGCAATTATCCCCATTGCCGAAACATACACAGCCAAATCGATGGTGGGGCTTTTGCCTTGAGCTCCTCACCATGATTAATTACAATATATACATCATGCAAACAGGGTCAAACCCGGGGATGTGACAATCCAGTAGGTGTTATTTAAAATTACGTCGAGAACTACTTCCCTAGCATGATTAAGATGCTAGTTTTAGAAAAGGTTTAAATAGGTTTCTTTTTTTCAAGGAGGTAATGTCAATTCTTTTCCATTGTTATAAATCCATAGTTGTATTTATAACTAACACCATAATGACTTTCTATCAAAAACATAAACAAGGATTTAAATTGCAAGAGCAAGTACTTACCAAAGTTCCTTCAATCGTAAGAAGATTATTCTCTAAGAATCTAAAGAATACGGTTTGGTTTTCTTGTGTTTACAATGATTAGTTATTTATAATTCCCATAGAGAGAATAGAGCTCATGGTTTTGGGCTTAAGTTCATTTCAAACTGTTTAGTGATCTCGCAGCTATTCTCACTTCAATACTCAAAGGATGTCCTTCTCTTAAAGCATGATCAAGTTCCTATGTTTTTCAATTATAATTTTAACAATGAGTTATTAGAAATTTATTGGGATTCTCCAACATTTTTAGTCTTCAGTTTTCTCGAACACTTCTTCAACAAATCAGCATAAAGGTTATGTTTTTAGAAGTTTATGGATTTTCCTTTTAACTAAAGTCATAAGCTATAATATAACCATCTCATAACTCTTTTACTATTTCAAAATAATACATCATCTATTCGACTTGTTTGAAAGCATGAAGGTCTTCTAGGATAATAAATAGTATTCAAATTATAACCTAAGGTAGAATACCTACAAAACAAACCACTATCATGAAAATCGAAAGATGACAATCATATCTTGTATAGTTTGAATTGATTGTTGGTTTTGAAATAATGCAAATGTTTCATTGCAGCGCTGACTATAGGTTTCGACCCACACTTGGAGAAGTATTTGGATGGAAACGTGGATAGGTTACATCCACTCGAGGCTTGAGTTAAAACCTTAAAACCCTACTCATTTGCTTGTGAAGCGAGAGTTCCTCCCTTGTGTTGGTCGAGCTGAGAGCTCTTGGCCATTAGAGGCTTGTAACCACCTTCAAACATTGGCATTGCACCGGCAACTTCTACGCTGTGACTGTTGGGAGAATTCGGTGATGGTTTTGGTTTTTTCTGTGTGTTGAAAAGTTACAACGAGAGTGGGTGTTGGCTTTTCGTTGTGGCCAGAAGACTGTGCTTGTCTCAATCCCGCAACTGTTCACCCATAGCTTCTGCCTTTGTATACTTGAGTCGATTTCTTTGTGTTTCCTTCGCAGAGGTGACTTCATGTCTTCTTTCTTTCGACATGGTGCCAAATGCGACCTAGTGTGGCCATTTCTCCTCAGCTTCATCTCCAAGTTTCCATAGGTAAAGATTTACCCTAAACTCTGGCTTAAATTTGTTTTCTTACGAGGGTTTTTACAAATTTTAAGCAAACAAGTATTTATAATAATACGGTTTGATTCTAACAGGTTTTTGCTCCCGGCTCCAATGCTGTAGGTGAAAACGAGCTCACGCTTCAATTTTTACATGAGCATCCAACTGGTAAGCTCCAGTTCCAACGAGGGTTTTCTTCCTGCGTGATGTTGTGGTTGTTGGAAATTGGTTCTTGTGGTTGAAAATATGGCTCGGCCTCAGTTCTCTATTAGCTTAAGTTTCAAGTTTGTTTGCTAATTGTAAAAGTTCTAGAAACCCTTAAAGGGTACTTCGTGTAGGGTGAAGAACGCTCTGGAAGCCGTGATGTAAATGGGTTTTAATTTTGTGTTTTTAGCCTTACGGCTTGAACAATGTAATTTCTTTCTTTTTAAAACAAATGAGCTTAGCTTGAAACTCAGTGAGGTTGTCAACCTCTGTCTAGTTAAGTTTTAGTTTTTATAATAGATTTTAGTAGGTGAAACAAGACTGTGAAACAGTCAGGATTTGTAAATGCTTTAAGGTTTTTACCGATTAGTAAAAAAAATGGTTACTGTTTGATTTATATACATATATTTTTTCATATTTTGGTTTTATTAATAGGCCTGAGCCTCGACCCTTAATTCTAAAGGCTGTAAGCCATCCCTTATTATTTGATTATGTTTTTGCAAATTGTTTATGTAATATTTTTAATTATTATCCTGTATTATAAGGATTCCAGTGCAAAGTTTATGGGACATTTTACTGTGTCTAAGAGTAATATTTTACCCTGTTTTTGGCTCAAAGGGTTAATTAATAAGTAAACCCTACAGTTCGATAATAATATGACTGGAATTTTCCAGTCATAAGGCTGAAACTTTCAGTAAGGATTCATTCAAACATCACACACAAAATACAACAAGATTCCAGTGAAAGTGGTGATGATAATGATTCGGATCTATGCAGGAATGCAACAGAATACACAAATAACCATAGAAACAAATATGCAGCGGAACTAACACTTCATTTCATTAATCAATAACTGAAACTTGATTACATATAGAATGGAAATAAACTAGCTAGAGTGATGGTAGCTTATCTCTGAGAAGAGATGTGGCGGCTACATGCCTATGAACTTTGTGTTACAATGAGGCTCGAAGGGCTATATATTATTGAGAAACAATGGAAACCCTACACCTCCAAAAACCTAACCCTAGGAGGTGAAACGCCAGAATGTGGGCCCCGTTGGGTAACTTGGTACATCAATTTCCCGGGGTCGTAACTTTAGCATACTACCTCCGTTTGACGTGCATGATACATCATTAGAGACATCAGTTTAAGGACTACATCCATAAACAACAAACATCGAGTCCAAAATAGACTCATACTTGCCTAACCATTCTATGCTGAAAAAACGTTGTTGAGGGCCTCAAAACAACTCCGGAAGTTTAGGACCCGAAAACTGCCAAAAATAGTAAATTGTGCTATAATTAAGGAAACTGGAAAATTGAAAGAAACAATGGTGGGGGTCCAAGTGGAATAGGTGGGTGGCCACCAATATCCTCCTGGATCATTCCTCCCCCCTTAGGAAGCAATGGTCCCCATTGCGTTGAGTTCCTCCATGAGATGAGGAAACTTCTGCTGAACTTGGTCCCTGGTGAGCCACTTTCGTTGGTGAAGGAGTTGGCTTGCTTTGAAAAATCGATATAGCTGGATCTTCTGCTGGCGGGTGTTCTTGATCTATGTGTCCATAATCCAATCAGTTGTGTCTTGTTCCATGCAGTCGAGGTTTAACTCTGTTGGTGTGAGTTGTTCTGCCACGTCTGATGTGTCCAGTAGAGGTGGAAAGTAGGGCCGAAGGCGGTCCACATTGAACACTGGGTGCAGAAAAAGGAATGGTGGAATATTGAGCTCGAAGGAATTATCCTCGACAGCCTTAGTGATGGTGTATGGCCCATATCGGAGCAGGCGAAGCTTGCGGTGGGGTCCAACGAGGTGCTCCTTCTGCAAATGTAGCCACACTTTGTCACCCACCTAGAAGTTGTGTTGCACCCGATGTTGATCATAGTTGCTGCTTGTACTTAGCATTGGATCTGTCCAATATTTCATGAAATTGTTGGAGAATTTTTTGAATGCACTCAATGAATCTGTTTGCCTTGGAAACTTCAGACTGGATATGAGCTGAATCATCTTGAGCAGCTGCAAATGGCATGGCTACGTCAATGGGACATAGTGGATCAAATCCCAAGCCCACTTGAAAGGGGTTGTGGTTGGTTGAGTTGTGGAGGGCCCAGTTATAGCTGTGTTGTACATAGGGGAGGATGTCATCCCATGTGTGTGGATGCTTTGAGTTGTACATGTGCAAAATGTGTATGATCATCTAGTTGACAACCTCTGTCTGGCCATCAGTCTAGGGATGGAAAGCTGTGGACTTTATGATCTTGGTGTCTAGCATTAACCATAGGCTAGACCAAAATGTACTAAGGAACCTGTTGTCCTGGTCTGAGATTATAGACTGTGGGATCCCAAAGTGTACCCACACTCGTTTAAAGAAGAGTTTAGTAGTGGCTTCTATTGTGATATTCTTCTTGCAGGACACCATTATGGCCATCTTTGAGAATCTGTCAACGACCACAAACACACAGTCGTTGTCGTGCTTAGTAGAAGGAAGGCCCAACATGTAATCCATGGAGATGGATTCCAAAGGTCGACTAGCGGTAGGCAATGGAGTATAGAGGCCTTGCTTCTTGATGGATGGTTTGGAAATGGCGCAGGCAGTGCAGGATCGGATGTACTTCCCGACGGCCTGTCGAAGGTTCGCCAATAGAAATACTTCTGCAGTACTACAAAATTTTCTCGACCCCAAAATGCCCAGCGACCCGACTGTAGTGTGCTTCCCAAATCACCTTGGCACGCTCGCTTGAAGGAACACAAAGGTGTCCCATGTGACATAGTAGTACATCCTGGAGATGAATTTTTGGAACTTGGTTTCCCTCCAAGAGTGTCTAGTATGTGTGGCGGAATTTTGGATCGCTCTTCTAGAGAAGCGGCCAATCAGAAGTCTCATGCCCACAAGAGTTGAGCATGGTGGTTATCGCCACGGTCGGTGGTCGGCCGAGGCAGTCTACAACATTATTGGTGCTTCCCTTCTTGTACTTGATGTTCAAATGAATTAGGGGCATGTTATCCAGTTGGGTGTTAAAACCCATGAACCTGCCTAACTGTTTGATCCTCGTGAAATTAGTCCTTCAAGCTATGCCGATTTGCCTTTTTTCAATCCTATCAGCGCCTAAAGCCATCATAAAGGAGATAAGGAGCATTTAGCGAAACTTTCTATGGGCAGGGAGAGAGGCCAAGGAAAATTTTTCCTTGGTCAGTTGGGAGAAAATCTGTGCTCCGAAAGACAGAAGGGGGGTTGGGTCTACGTGGCCCTGAACTAATGGGAGAAGTTCGAGGAGCTAAAATTTGGTGGCAATGATGTAAATACACGCGGGAGCCATGGGCCAAAATTTTCCACATAAAATATGCTTGGGAACGTTTTAGAGCCGAGCTGATAAGGTTTAATGAGGATCCTCTGGTATCTTATATCTGGACCAAGGCGCTAGTCGGTCGAAAATTAATCCAGGAGCACAGTTTCTGGGAAATCAAGGAGGGGAAGGAAGCCAATTTCTAGGACGAATCATGGAATTAGCTCCCTAAGCTAGGGAATGACCCGAGATGGTAGAATATTCATTCCAAGGGAATAATGGAAGGCAGATCAAAGGTCTTCCACTACCAGGAAGAGGGAAACCACAGAGACCAAAGATGATGGGATATCCACATGGAATAGGACGAGAGGATTTATGAGGAAGACCCCAGGCCCTCAAAATGGAGCTCTAGGAAAGCTATATTATGTGCAACAAAGAAGAGGACACTCTTTGGGGGGGATACATGCAAAAAGGAATGTTTAGCATAAAGGAAGCTTACGGCATAAGGATAAGGAGACATGAGGAGGAAGATCCAATATGGGCCAAGATTTGGAAAACAAACCCATGGCCAAAAGTGGTCGTTTTTTGTTGGCTAGTCGCCCACCAAAGAATTCTAACTGGAGAAAATTTAAAACGCAGAGGTCTTCTAGGTCCATTTCGATGTGTTATGTGCAAAAATCATGAAGAAAGTACAAATCACTTACTAGACTCTTGCTCCTCCTTTGCTTCGAATCTTTGGGACAGAGGGGCTCAGGCTTTCAGAAGAAGCAACAGATGCAGAGGAGACCCAAGCCAAACTATGAAGGATTGGATGCCAAAAGATTTCAAAAATCCCATTCTGCACTTTCTGTGGCAGGCTTTCCCAGGCCAAGTCCTTTGGGTGGTGTGGAAGGAGCAGAACAGCTGAATATTCAGGGATAAGCACCACTCATTAGAAGAAATATCGACAACACTCTATTTAAATCTCATGAAGACAGTTTGTAGCATGGAATGGAATGAGGACAAATATTTCAACACTCAAGAGCGGATAATTGCTGAGGACTGTGGGCTGTGGCCTTTCCAGAAGAGTGATGAGCGGGCTGCGGCAGAGACCTAAGGTGTGTATAGTGTTTAGTCCCTCATCTTGGACTCCTCCACCTCACCATATGTTTAAACTGAATTTTGATGGGGAAGGGAAAGATAACCCTGGGGCAACATGTTTTGGAGGAGTATGCAGAAATGCGAAGGGGGAAGTCCTTCAGGTATTCTATGGATTGATAGGATCTAATACGAACAATGTCGCAGAGCTTGAAGGTTTACTTCAGGGACTTTGGATGATGTTCGAGGAAGGTTTGCTTCTTGCCATGGTGGAGGGAGACTCGAACGTCATCATCCAAATGGTGAAACAGCTGGCCAATGGACGAACAATGGAGAAAGTTTCATCGAGCTAGCACATGGCGAGCAAGCTTGAGACCCTTCGTCACTTAGTAATGACGCAACCGACTGTCTCTTTTCACCATGTTCGCAGGAGCGCTAACCAAGTGGCTGATCTGCTGGAAAATGTCGGTGTCAGGGAAATCAGAGTCAGGAGGATGGGACGGCTAGAGAATTTTGGGGCGGCTCAATGGGCTCCATGATTCCAACAGTTGGTTCAGCAGGACATCAACCTGAATGGACAGATGGAGGGTGAAGTAAGGAACTATCATGAGGATGACAGGGCTAGGAGGACACCACTTGTGGGCCTCATCCCTTTCCATGCGTAATCATGAATAGACGGCTCTTGGTAATCCAAGCAAATCCTCTACTCATGAATGTTTAGTACGTATCTCGACTAGAAAAGGAGGACATGATGGATTCACAGCAAGAGCAAGGTCAAGAGATGACAATAGGCATTAGGTACCAACTCATGCCAAGTACGGGGAAGGATGATCTCCGGTGCAGGAGGATCGAAGGTAAGTACAGGTCCGTTAAGATGATGTGAGGTGCTCTTTCTATTAATAACGGTTAGGTCTTGGTTTTTGTCACCTACATTAAGGAGAAAGTCTTTCCTGGTATGCAGATTACTGAGAAAAGGGGGAATCAGGGGAAAACTTAGAGAATTTCAGTTAAGTGTTTACACGTGGTCAGAGTGATGGCCCCTCCTCGGGGTGGTGATGGGAGATCCTGTGAAGGTGGTAATGTAACCCTGGATCGAGATAAGGGGAAGCGGGAAGCCAAGAGGGGCATGAGCAGAGCAAGTCGGGCTCAGGTCTAGGCCTAGATGGAGACAGAGTTTTTGAAGGACCGCATTCCTCTGGAGGCTCATCGAGTGACAGAGAGGATGGAGAAACAATTTTGGAAAAAGGTCAAGGAGATGCCAATAGAAGAGGTCAGGATGGAAATGGAGGAATGGGTGGTTCACCTAGGCTCCACGGAGGGTCGGGCTTCGGTTCATGATCATCTGGTAATGATATATTGGGTCATGATGAATATGGTCACTCAAGTAGCCATTAAGGTGGAAAGCACGAAGGTGGAAGCATAGGCTAAGGCTGAGGGTGATGACGTTCTTGTCTAGGCCTGGAAAGAGCACCATGAGGAGAGCGGGAAGATCCTCAATAAGCTCCATGATCAGGGTGTTGATCAGGAGCTGATGCACCACAAGGTGGACCATATTGCCTCTCGCTTGGGCATTGTGCTCTACCACCCGGGAATGGAGCAGAACCGGGAAGGTGGTTCCAATCGATA
This sequence comes from Pseudotsuga menziesii, assembly GCA_001517045.1. Classification (NCBI taxonomy): domain Eukaryota; kingdom Viridiplantae; phylum Streptophyta; class Pinopsida; order Pinales; family Pinaceae; genus Pseudotsuga; species Pseudotsuga menziesii. The sequence continues at coordinate 125,149 of LPNX011056192.1, read as the reverse complement.
GTCTAGGGGTTGAAGTTTGGGGCACTCTGAAGGCGAGACTCAGGAGCATGGAGTCAGACCAATTCAGAACCCGAGCGTCTCAAACATTGGTATTTTTCCCAGATAATGTGGAGGGTTAGGTCCAATCAAAGTGCTTTTGCATCCTTGTTTATGTCAATAGGTTTTGATGTTGTTTATCAGAAAGTACTCAGAGATAGAAGTCTAGGTGTCGGGATTGAACCCTGCTATGATGGGGATATCCCTCATTTTGGAAAAGCTTAGTATGGAATGGTATGTAATGGTTTATAAGCAAGGCCACTTGATGATTCCTAGGATGATGGAGTCTATGTACCTTTGCACTTGACAGTAATAAAATCTTTTATTTACAAAAAAAAAAATAAGAACACTACACTGAGGGAACCCTTAAAATTTTGGGAATGTGGCAAGCCACACTATTTTATATAATTCCCAATAAGAAAGAAACACTTTAATGTTCACTCCATTCAGGGAGTTATTACAGCTGGAGACATGGTAAGGAGCACGCCCAGAATCAACACTATGTTGGAGAACCGACAAGTAGACCATAAACTTCAATGGTCGAGATCGAAGGTATGATAAAAAAAGTCAGCCTATTTCCATATTAATTGATCTAGGTGCAAGTTTGAGTTATATATCACATAGAATAGTTGAATTATGTAAATTAGTACTAGAAATATTTGATAATTCATGGTTGGTACAGTTAGCCACAGGTACTAAACATAAATTTGGTAGCTATGTTTAAAAAAACTGTGAAATATTAATGAATGATTTCATTACACAGGATGATCATAATATTTTACCATTAGTTTCCTATGATATGTTAATAGGAATGGATTGGCTAGAAAAACACAGAGTAATACTGAATTTTTTTGACAAAACCTTTACATGCATAGATGATACCGGAGACACAATTAAAGTGAAAGGGAGTTCCCATAAAATTATGATCGAAGAGATATATGCTTTACAAATGAAAATATTAGTACGTAAAGGATGCAAAGTATTTGTTCTTTATGTAATGGATGATAAAGATAATGAAAACAAACTTAAAATAGAAGATATACCTATCTTAAAGGATTTTAAAGACATCTTTTCAGAATAAGTCCTTGTACTACCTCCGAAAAAAGACATATAGTTCACAATCGATCTGATACCCAAAGCGATACCAGCATCTAAATATCCTTACCAAATGAACATAATAGAGATTACAGAATTCAAATCACAGTTACAAGAATTGATTGAAAAAAATATATTTGGCCTATTGTTTCCCCTTAGGGAGCACCGGTCTTATTTGTAAAGAAGAAAGACTAAACCTTAAGATTGTGCATAGACTATCGAAAACTACATAAAATGAATATACAAAATTGATACCCTCTACCCCGGATAGATGATCTATTCGATCAATTCCGCAAAGCAACAATCTTCTATAAAATAGACTTAAGTTCTGGATACCATCGGGTGCGGATCAAAGATGAAGACATCTTTAAAACCACTTTTAGGACCCGTTATGGTAACTAGGAATTTTTCATAATTCCTTTTGGATTGACAAATGCACCTGCAACATTCATGTGCTTAATGAATAATATTCTAAGTAACTCTCTCGATAAATTTGTAGTTTTCTTCAACGATGACATACATATTTACTCAAAAAATGAACAAGAACATGAAGAACATTTAAAGATAATTTTACAAGTATTGAGAGAATAACAGTTGTATGCTAATTTCAGTAAATGCGACTTCTTTAAAGATATGATTGAATACATAGGACACATGGTGTCCAAGGATGGAATCTATGTCGACCCCGACAAAAGTTAAGGCTATCACCGAATGGCCAATTCCTAAAAATGTAACAGACATAAGATCATTCATGGGGATTACCGGTTATTATCAAAAATTTGTCGAAGGATTTTCTAAAATAGCCTACCCCATAACTTCACTCTAGAAGAAAGGTAAAAAGTTTGAGTGGACTGAAAAGTGTATGGAAATCTTTAATAAATTAAAACGTTTGTTAACTACTGCCCCTATCCTCAAATTTGATGATCCTTTTAAGGATTTTGTCGTATGTTCCGACGCTTGTAAGGAAGGATTATAAGGAGGGGTATTAATGCAAGAGAATTATGTCGTGGCTTATGAATCTAGAAAATTAAAGGAACATGAAAAGAATTATGCTACGCACAACTCAGAACTTGCTGCAATTATTCACGCATTAAATATGTGGTGACATTACCTCATCAGAAGGAAATTTCTGCTAATGTCAGATAACATAAGTTTAAAATATTTATTTGACTAACAAAATTTAAATGCTAGACAGACAAGACGACTATCTTTCTTAAGTGAATATGACTTCGAAATAAAACACATAAAAGGAAAAGAAAACAAGGTTGCATATGCCTTGAGTCGTAACACAAATTTACTATTTGCAAGGAGCAGTTATGGATCAAATCTAGAAAATCAGTTCTTAAGTGTAGAAAATTCTGATAAGGAATACCAAATTCTGTTGAAAATGAAAAAAATCAGATAAAAACATATTTTAGCCTAAATAGAAGATGATTATTGTTGCATAAAAATGGGTTGTACACACCAAATACAAAAAAAATCAAATTAACAATCATTAATGAGTTACATAAACGACCTTATTCACGACATCCTGGATACCAGAAGATGATCGCCATGATCATAAAGGGATTCTTTTGGCCTATCATGAAGAAAGAGGTAGAAGAGTACTTAGCTCGTTGCATCGAATTCCAAAAATTCAAGGCAAAACACCAACATCTATCAAGGTTATTACAACTGCTACCCACTCTGGAATGGAAGAAGGAAACAATTAGCATGGATTTTAAAACAGGCCTACCTAAACATTTTAGGCAGCATGATTCAACCATGGTCGTAGTTGATAAATTAAGTAAAGAAGTTCATTTTATTCATGTAAAATATACCTATAAGGATGTGAACATTGCAAATACTTTTATGAAAGAGGTTTTTAGGTTACATGGTGTACCAAGGGTAATAATCTCAGATAGAGATGCAAAATTTACACGAAATTATTGGAATTATTTGTTTAAAGGGTTAGGTACAACGGTTGAACTTTAGTATTGTGTATCATCCGCAAACAGATGGGAAAACTGAAAGGGTAAACCAAGTCCTAGAAGACATGTTAAGAATGTATGTAATGGACGAACTAGGTAAGTGGGAAGAATACCTACACTTAGTAGAAATTGCATACAATAATGATTTTCAAGTATCAACAGGTATGAGTCCTTTTGAAATTGTATATGGACGCAAATGTAATACTCCAATTTCTTGGAGTAGTCCAATTGATAGGTTAATGTTAGGACCTGATTTGTTAAAGGATATGGAACTAACCGTGAAACAGGTGCAACAAAACTTGAAGGTTGTCCAAGATAGGCAGAAAAGTTATGTTGATCTAAAAAGAACTCCTAGAGAGTTCTAGGTGGGTGAGCATGTGTACATAAAGGTAAAACCTAAGAAAATCTCTTTGAGATTGGGAAAGTATTCAAAGTTGGCACCCAGGTATTGCGGGCCATTTGAAATTTTGGCTAAAGTGGGGTCGGTTGCATACCAGTTAGACCTACCACCCACTGTTAAAGTACATAATGTTTTTCATGTTTCTATTTTAAAAAGATATATTTATGATGCTACTCTATAGAGGAGAACTATGAACGATGACAATGAGACATGCATGTTGAACGTTGATGGAAACATGGACGGTCTCAAAGATAATGTGGGGACATAAAAAAATCCTTGAGTCTTGCAACCCTCCCATACTGTCAAGGCATGTGTCTACTCAAACTATGGCAAATTTCAATGCATAGAGGCACAGTTTGAAGAATTTCAATGTTTGCCACCTTCATTGCTCACTCGACATAGTGGATGGATGGCATGCATTAAGCCCTTAACCCTATATAAACCATATGCAATTAAACATTAAACCACCTAACCCATATTTTCAATTTCATAACCTTCTTCCATTCATTTTGAATCAACAAATTTGTGAAGATACACAACTTAATACAATATTAATGCATGTAACTAAAAATAAAATAATTAAATGATAGAAAAAAAATTATTGACCTAGAGCTAGGTGAAATTTTAATAATTTAAAGCTCTATTTTAGTTTCCTATTTCATATCAAAACATGAATATTTAATATTAATAATATGTTTTAAATTAAAATATATAATGATGCAAATCAATCTAAATTAAAACAAAATATAAAAATTACATCACATACTATAAAATAAACTTTATAATAAAAAAATAGTTATAAATTTAAAAATAAAATGCCCTTAACCCATAATCACTAGGCCCTTACCCTTTAAAACCCCTCGGCCCCTACTTCCTAAGCTCTTGGCCTTTAATTTCATAAACCCTAATCCATAATACCTTAACTCTTAAGCTCTAAACCCCTAATCCCTAATCCCATAACAGATAATCTCTAAATGCGGTAACCCCTAATCCATGGACCCTTCAACCCTAATCCCTAATCCCTAATCCCTTAACCCATAAAACCCTATGCCCTAAGCACTTAAACATTAATCCCTTAACCCATAATCCTTAATACTTTAGACATTAAACCACTTAATCCCTAAGACCTAACTCCTTAACCTCTAATCCCTAAACCCATAAAATTGTAATCCCTTAAACATTAAACCCTTAACCGATAATCCCTAATCCATGTTTCCTTAATCCATAATCTCTAATCACTTAACGTTTAAGCCCTAAACCCCTATTCCCTTAACCATTAATCCCTAAACCCCTATGACCTTAACCATTAATCCCTAAACCAATAATTCATAATCATGTAGCCCATAATCTCTAAATCCCCTAACCTCTAAGCCCTTTTCCCTTAATCCCTTAAGGATTGATCCCTATCCCCTTATCCCTTTACCTGTAAATCCCTAACCCATAACTCCTAAGCCCTTAAATATTAATTCCTTAATCCATAATCCCTAAGCCCTTAACCATTAAACTACCTAACCCCTAAGCCCCAAATCCCTTAGCCCTTGAAGGATTATTCCCTTAAACCCTAATCTATGCATCCCTAATCCCTAAATCCCACATACCTTTAACCCCGAAGACCTCAATTAGTTAATTATTTAGACATAGTAGGTGTAAACTTGGAAGCCAAACTAGATATTAAAAAGGAAGCTAAAACAGACGTTACAATGGAAGCTAAACTGGAAACGAAATTGGAAGCTAAACATGACGTTGAAAGAGGAGAAAAAGAGGATGTCAAAAAAGACGTCAAACCTAAAGCTAAAGAGGAAGTTAAACTAGAAGTTTTCTTCGGCGCTATTTAGCGACGAATTTAGCACCAACTTGGTATGGTTGACTCAAAAAATGCCAATAATAGTGTCATCTCGATAAATAGCATCGGCCTTTTCGAAAATATGAAGAAAAATGCATTAAAACAATCATGCGAAGCAAAAAGGGGGGATAAAAAGGGAGCTAATGATAGGGATTTATTGTAGTGAGAGGTTCATTCACACTTACGAGATTAATTATGAGATATGGCCACTAGTTCCTTATCAGGCACTTCAAGATCCAGAGATAAAAAGTATTTTTGAACTATTGATTTATATTGGTAGAACAAATCTCTCTTGGGAAAAGTATTAATGGACAACATAAATGAAAGGGGTGAGTTGCTTTTGCAAATGGATGAAACCCATGATTAGATATGAAAAATGGACTCCAAGCTTGTTTTAGTCAAGGGAATCACAAGCTTGAACTTTGTTGTTGGTGAGGTTGAGACCTCAAGCTCATGAGGTGCCAAAGGTATCTATCTCTAATAATGATCTTATTTTTATCTCGTTTTCTTTTGCAATTTCATGTTATCTAAGTTTAGCCTAAAATACCATAGGTCTTTATATTGAGTCTTTTTGTTTCAAAAAACTTATTGCTAAAATTAGTATGATTGTTTGGGACTTAAATTCAACAATTTGTTGTTTTATAGATGTATTGGTGATTTAAATTAACAAAAATACCACTTTTCAAAGTTATATTCATATTCTTAAATTTTTATCATTAAAATTTAAATGATAAACAATAAACTATTATGATTATTAAAGTTTAAAATTTTCATTATTGTAAAGTCCATACAACATATAAACGACACTCTGCAATCAAGTGGGTATTAGTCAACGGACATAAATTCATTTATCCATACTATATAGAAAGAATCTCTCACAATTGCATTTGTGAGTGCACGATGGCTAAATTTGAGTGGAAGACAGAAAAATCTCACCCAATTTTTAGATCTTTAATGAAAGCGGTAAGGACATAATGACCCAAATCTGTATTTAAGATGTAAAATCAGATATAATTTTATCATATTTGATGCTCTCAAAACTAATGACGGGACGAAAATGAACCCGTATAAGTCAAATATTAAACATTGAAAAGCTAAGATACCCTTGTAAGTCAAACATTAAATATATTAAACATTGAAAAGCTAAGATAACCTTGTAAGTCAAATATTAAATATTAAACTTTTATGAGTCATATATTAAAGGTGGAAAAGCCAAGGTAACAATGTGATGCGTCAATCATATCGTAGCCAGAGCTTTGTATTTGGACATGAAAGATCATATATTATATTTAGCTTGATATTAAATTTTATAATATTATATTAATCATAACTAAGTGAAGATTTAAAATAAAATAATGTAGGATATTTTATTTTTCACCAGAGGAATCGGCAACTAGGGCCCGGCTGGTACTCGTGTGACACGGTACTCGCAGGGTTCCCGCTACCACTATAACCCTAGGTGCCCCACACCCACCGCAAGACATGGGACACAGGTAAACCCGGGTGGGATTGATCTTGTGACCTCCAATTTACAACAAGTGACTTCTCTCAATTCTTTAAAAACACATTTTTATAAATATTTTTTATTTATTTGATCAAATTATTTACATTAAATTAATTAAAAACCTAATATTAAAATTAAAATTACTTTTAAAAACACATTTTTATAATATTTATTTATTTATATGAAAAAATATTTATATTAAATTAATAAAAATACCTTACATTAAAATTAAACTAAAATTTATAATAAATAATACATCTTTAACCTAACATTTTAACTAATTAGCTTTCTATTAGAATTATATTTTGGCTTTCTAAATATTATAGTTTTCAAAATAATTATCATAATTCTACTTTCCCATTAAATTTTTTTAAATGTGATATTTAAAATTACATTTTAAAATATCCAAATATCAATATCTACTTTCCCATCTTTTTTAAGAATTTCAAAAAAAAAGTGTTAAACATATTTTTTATTCATTAATTCTGACGGTTATTCTTACTATTATTGTCGTTATAAAAAAACAATTTCTTCATCATTTTCAAAAAACTTATTAAACATATTATTATACCTGCCTCCGGCTGGTAGTATATTGTAATCGATCGAATTCAAACCACGTTGACTTTGGGTATTAGTTGGTGCATATTGGTGCATATTTAAAAGATTAAAATCTCTATTCCAAAGTTTAACTTTGTAACATGAAAAATAACAATTTTTAAATTTATTAAAATTGTATTTATTTGTGTTGCTATTGGTTAAGCAGGGATGATGTCATCCTCGAAGTTTGCTATCTGGATTTGGGTCGACACCTGGTAACAATGACATCATATGTAACTTTTCACCTACCCGCCTTCTTCTTGCCTCCGGGGGCTCAACGGAATTTCGAAATATGCATCGGACTTTGGATCTATCATTCCCCGCTATGATCTAGACCGTTGATTACTGGACTTTGCAACCTCCGCTTTCATCCTGGTCGTTAATCCCTCATCTAATCTGTGCCATGCATTGTCTGTGCCAACTCCCCCCTCCATTATAATGCCTTACCAGACGACAAGGAATTCACGACGGATTATTATGAATTCCCCGCGCTTGGCAGGTTTAGAAATTGCGATTCCTGAAAAAACCAATTGTATTTATAGTCAGCTTAGCAGCAGCTTAGAGACAGAGGACCGTATTTATAGTCAGCTTAGCAGCAGCTTAGAGACAGAGGACCGTATTTATAGTCAGCTTAGCAGCAGCTTAGAGACAGAGGACCGTATTTATAGACCAGATTCGGGTATTCACAGGCTCGATAAACGTGGAGAAACTATCTATATTATCCATTTATGATCAGATTGTTAATCGTGGACAAATAATGTAAAGATATGTTTATGTTTGGCAATTATTTAACATAAAGCACGGTACTAGAGCTTTTTGGGTCGAAATATCCAACAAGAAGATCGATGCCCTGTAATTTCCTTCCACGCATAATGTGTGTCGTTTTTTGCGTTGGCGATAATCATGTTCCAACTATAACCGTGCTATTTTTGTTCATTTTTTATCCAAATTACAATACTACTATATTCAAAGTCCTCTCAGTCTGAATGGAGAGCATCAGATTCGTGAAAGGAATACAGATCATTTTCCTGAATAAGATATGAAAGCGAAAACAGTCATCCTATTAAGTCAAACAGTCCATCATGTCGATTATACCGTGTGGCAGGGACAATAATACTCTAATAAAAGTAGTATAGACACCCAGATATATAAAATTAATAGAGATTAATTTCAATATCAAGACAAAAAATTATTTTTAGTAGATTCTAATTTTTAGTATCCTTGATTTGTGATCTGATATCTTATGTTCTTAAAGATCTAGAAAAATCAATTTAAGGATATACACATATAAAAGTTGTATCCAACAAATCTACTCTTTCTATATTTAATCTGAATTCATTATACCATTTATCCCCACCTTGTATAATCTGAGAATTCATGATACCATTTATCCCCACTTTGTATGATCTGAATTCATTATACCATTTATCTCCACCTTGTAAACCACTTCAATTCAAATACCATTTGATGAAATCCCAGATCAAATTAGGGCTTCTACCTACTTAAAAAGTTAAAACCCTCTGCTATGACTACTCAAAATGAAAACTAAAACTGCTTTGAGGGTGACTAAAAATGTCATTTGCTCATGATACCCATTATCCTCAGCTTGTAAACTATTTGCTAAAATCCCAGATATGTTTAGGATTTCTGGTTATTGAAGGCACAATCACACAGTGATTGTTGGCTAGGGAGATTACAAACGTAGAGAGATTTAATACATAACCAGAGATTTATCATCTACAAAGAATTCCTCCCTCCCTCAACAACACAAGGATTAAAATTTCACCTAGCGCCAACAATTGCAGAGTGTCCACCTCTTGTTCATGGCTTGAAGGCAGCTTGACCAGCTGAGTTCAATGTCGATAGAAGGCCTGGCGATCTTCAAACGACATATAAACTGCTAAATTCTCCTTCAGGATGAGCTGAGGATATTGGATGCTTTGGGATCTCTATATATAGATTCATGGAGAGGTACAAAATTGAATTTTAGTAATAAAATTATGCAGATTTTCAGTTTTTTGGTTCATAGAATCACAAGACATTCTATGAATCTGTTTGATACGCAGCATAAAATGGCTTGGACAAATGTTCCAATTGCACGTAAGAAGGTGACATTAAAGAAGAGGACAAAATCAATTTTGGTATTTGAAGTGGAAGTATGCGCTGGTAATTTCATGATGCATCCAGCCATTATAGCCTTTGACATTGATGCAGGATTCAACAAAAACAAACACTCCATAACCTAAACAAAAATGGGTTAACGCTGGAACAAGTTTCAGGAATTTAACGCGTCAAGAATAAAACAGACATAGTAAAGGCAAAAACCTTACCGAATACACAACAACCATGTAAGGAAATTGATTGCCAAGCTCAGCATTCTCTCCAACTGAAAATGCACGAAAAAATCAGCTCACCCACCAAGTCTCGATTAATATATACCAGTGACGGGTAAAGGCAGTGACCACGACATACTCCACTTGCTATCGTCGGTGGTCCATGCGGTCTGCCATCTGTTGTGAAGATCCACCAGTCGTCCATGGGATCTGCCACCTGTTGTGAAGATCCTCGATCAGCGATTTAGAACAAATAAATTATTATGTAACGGCTAAAGGCAGTGACCACCGCATACTCCATTGGCTATCGCTGGTCGTCCATGCGGTCTGCCACATGTTGTCAAGATCGTTGATCAACCTTTTAGAATAGATAAATTATTATGTAGATAGTTTGGCCTTCAAGTTCTCAAGGACGACACTTGGTTTGACGTCGAACCCATTTCACACGCAATTGTTATCGACATTGGCGATCAGTTGGAGGTATATACAAATAATATATATAGGAGCATGGGTTTCGTTTTAGGTGGAGAGGTAGTGTAACGGTAGATTTTTGTAGATTTTAACAGTTATGTATATATAACTTCTCAATGTACTGAATGTCGAGATTTGTGTGCCTACAAACAATGCAGGTGATGACAAATGGAAAATGCAAGAGCATGTGGCATCGCGTGCTTTCTAAAAAAGATGCAAATCGAATGTCTGTCGCAACGTTTTATAACCCGTCCATTAATGCAGAGGTGTACCCTGCTCCGCAACTAATAATCAACAAGGTAGCAGAGTAGAATGGCAATGGGAATGCAGAAAATGGTTATAGTTATCCAAAGTTTGTGTCAAAAGATTACATGAAAGTCTATAATGAGCAGAAGTTTCTTCTGAGAGAGCCGCGATTTGAGGCCATGAGAACTCTCTATTCTCTGAATTCTCTGAAGTGATTTCTTCATAAAATGCTCACCCCAGCCCCAAAGAAAACTTTACCATATAGTTTCGAATAAGAATGAAAGTCATTGACTTCATATGGAAAATCTATATATTTAAA
>LPNX011056192.1:0-110186 GCA_001517045.1 Pseudotsuga menziesii | reverse complement strand
TATATATATATATATATATATATATATATATATATTTTGTTTGGTATAAATGAAAGCATAAAAGTATTGTAGCATTAGATAAAAGAGAAATCAGATAAATTGCATCCTATAAGAAGATCGCCTTCTCAATGAAATTAAAGTATGTTCACCTTAGAAATTTCACCAAACCCCATGCCTTAATAATCAATGAAACACGATTATGGAGGAACGTTAGTAACTATAAACCAAAACCTAATATTTTATGGGTTTTTTATTTTTTTGATGCAACTCTCACTTTTGATTTTTTTGTTTTGCTTGCATGTTTGAGCAGAGTGTTAAGCATATTCAAGAAACCATCTTTTTGTTGCACTATGTATTTGATAGAAAACTCCCTTCAACAAGTTTGAAGAAACAAATGGATTATGTAAATATGTTTGGGAAAGTCGATAGTTGGGATAAGATCTAAAATTCTCTAAGAGATATATATATCTTGATGTAGTTATTCTTGTACAAAAGTTGAATCGAGATATCTCTGTTGAAAGTGAAGAAGGGAATGGAATTTGTCATGGAAATGCAAGGCAGAGTTCAGATCAACAAGGTTGCAAAGTTGTTTGGATTTTGGTATGGGCAGGTAGAAGGAAGATAACAATGGTCCCTCGAAAAGGTGTTTTCATCTTGAAAAGGTTTGATACAATGAGAAATGGATAACATACATGTGTGACCTAAAATGGGTCAAGAAGATTAAATGGAGTCAGTTTCTCAAGATCAAAAAAGTATTGTTGAATTCGTAGGGAAATGCTAAAGGCAAAGTGCATTTGTTGTTCTACTTGGAAGGATGGGTCTTTTTATCTTTAGCACATTATGTACTAACAAAGTGGCTTATCCCATGTCCATGGTATACACGTGGTCTTGATGTGCACTTGAGATCCCTCTATAGACACGGGGAAATCTTGTTGACAACAAGATGTCTAGAGAAGCAGTTATAAATAACCCTCAAAAAGATTTCTAATTTTTTTATATATTGGAACTTCAATGTGATTTTTTTACCTTTACATGTTCATGAAGATAAAGGTTGGTAAATATATGAAAATTTCAGCTCAACCTATAAGACATGGACAATCAAAACTGTTTTGAGATGAACATAAGCATAAAGTATCTTAATAACATGAAACTAGCAAGATGGGTACAACAAACAGGTTTAGAAATACTTACCTTTCGATTTTTTTTCTCCATATTTTGTGTCCTTTCTTCGGTTCTATGCCTCTTTTCATATTTCTAGAACTGCAAACATTGTGTTAGGTGTCTAAATATCTAGAACTGCAAATATTTCTAGAACTGCAAGTAAGAAGGACATGAAAGATTAATTTTTGTGGATATGAAAGTATTGTTGAATTCATAGGGAAATGCTAAAGGCAAAGTGCATTTTTTGTTCTACTTGGAAGGATGGGTCCTTTTATATTTAGCACATTATGTACTAACAAAGTGTCTTATCCCATGTCCATGGTATACACGTGGTCTTGATGTGCACTTCAGATCCCTCTATAGACATGGGGAAATCTTGTTGACAACAAGATGTCTAGAGTAGTTATAAATAACCCTCGAAAAGATTTCTATTTTTTTTATATATTGGAACTTCAATGTGATTTTTGTACCTTTACATGTTCATGAAGATAAAGGTTGGTAAATATATGACACTTTCAGATCAACCTAAAAGACATGGACAATCAAAACTATTTTGAGATGAACATTAGCATAAAGTATCTTAATAACATGAAACTAGCAAGATGGGTACAACAAACAGGTTTAGAAATACTTAACTTTTGATTTGTTTTTCCATATTTTGTGTCCTTTCTTCGGTTCCCATGCCTCTTTTCATATTTCTAGAACTGCAAACATTGTGTTAGGTGTCTAAATATCTCTTCTATCAAGTAAGAAGGACATGAAAGATTAATTTTTGTGGATATATTTTCTATTAACTTAGAATACAAATACAATACTCACCGTTCATATACTTTGTATGAAATTAAATGACTATGAAAATATGGAAATGTGAATTAGAAATATGGAGATATGGAGATATGCTAATCTGTGTTATGATTCATTTGTATTTGAATTGTTCAATACTAGACAAATTGTGTCATGATCACTCCAATATGTGTCTAATTTGAAAATTGCGAACTTATTAGTTATGTTTGACCATAAATGATCAATAAGTGATGTTGATAGGTGGTCCTTTTTGTACAATAGGAAATGAAGATTGTAACTTGACATATAGTTTTCTAGTGATTTTGTTTTGTTGTTGGTTTGTAACATGTCTACATTAAAATCTCCTATAATGATTATTCTCTCGTTTAAGGGCATATTGTAAAACGATTTTGTAAGAATTTTAAGTATATTGGTTAATGTTGCAGATGGTGCAGCATAGATGTTAAGAATTGAAATATGCAGTTCATGAATAATGAACTTTTTCATTGTAGCTTTACATTTTCTTCTTCAAAGTGCATAGATTCTGAAATCATTATATGTTTCTTGAAACATGTCATTACCCCATGTTTACTGAAATTTGATATGCAATTGAAACTTATAAATTTCTCGTTCAACATGGAATTTTTCAAGTATGTTTATTGTAAGCACAAAATGTCAGATTACATTAAATCATATTCATTAGTACATCATCAATATGTGCTTGTAAGTTGCGTGTGTTTAGACAAAGAATTGAAATGGATGAATCTAGGTTTATGGATTGAGAATCATATCCTGATTCCCATTTTGCATCTTTTTGAAAATGTTCCATTTCAGAAGAAATATTTTGTTTCACTCTAAAATTATCTTTTGTAAGAGTATTTAACAAATACAATGATTGTATGTTTCTTACATGCGACAAAGTTGTGTAGACCAATCCATGTTTTCGTATTCCGGAAGGATCGAATGCAACATTATCTAGTGTTAGGCCTTGTGATCTATGTATAATACATGCACATGCTAGCTAGACAGGAAATTGTTTTCGAAATTTCAAATATCTTGTTTTCTCTATTATTGATATTGGTCTTGCTACTCGCAGTATAGTAATCCAATCTTCGGAAATATGGCAGCTATATAAATAAGCCAATTTTTTTCTTGGTGATGACCAATTTTTGGATCATAGAACTTGATCCATATCACACCGACTTCACTTGTCTTTGTGTAGGCTTTGATGATTCCATTTGCACCATTAACAAGACCATCTTGGGAATCATAGTTTCCAGTATAGATTTCAACTAGCATATTTAACTTTATAATGATTTGTGAAGGCAATGCAACTGTACGACGGATGGGGGAGAACATTGGAATGGTTTTCTTCTTCCTCATCAATAGATAATGTTTTCTTGTTATGCATTGATGAAATTTTTTATCACTAGGAACAATAGATAACGTTTTCTTGTTATGCATTGCAACATCTTTATTTTTGTAAAAAAGATAAGGAAAGGTCGGGTCATTGGACGCGGGTCGGAGACAACTTGTATTGTGATACGCCAAATCATCTTCTGTTTGATTATTTGTTCGTATGCTATTCAAAGTGGAGATAATTTTTTTATCTCTTTGATGCATTGTAGTGTGTAGTTCATAACATTTTACATTTTCTTTCCATAAGTCATATGTTATTACTTGTTTGTTGATTGTAGGTTTTTAAAAAATCAGAGAATCTTGTATAGGTTGTGTTTGATAGAGATCACCAAAAAATATCATGTCAATGTTTCCAAAATATATTGTTTGAGCATGTTTTATGTTCCTTAATCAATCGTCAATGCAATATATGAAGCGAATTCCAATCAAAGAGGCTTCATCAATGAGAACTACCCTTAATTCTTGATAGAGTTTCCCTAAGGTATCTAACATTTCATTGCTAAGTGGAAGGAAACTAGATTTGTTGAAAGGAATTAGCAGTGCAGAGTGGATTGTTGTTCCACTTGCATTGTATGTGGATTTACTTGTAAATGCCAATATTAACCCTTTTGGTTTCAAGGGGTCAACAATAAAGTATGTATCATAAATTCGTATAAGCACTTGAAATATTGTTTTTGTTGTAAATTTTTTCTAGTTCCTGCTCCACCAGCCAGGAACAAATACAATGGCTTGCTTATGTCCATTCATTTTTCATGGCAATGTCTTTTACAATTGCTTATTGTTCTCTATCAAGCATTCTTCTAATTTTGTAGTATTCCATCTTTTCAAGCAAGAATGGATGTTCACTCACTTGAAATCCAAGATTAATCTTTTTTTGTTGTGCATAATGTTGCGAGCATTGTAAATCAGTTTTTAAATCATATTCCTCACGACAATGTTTAGTCTTTTGTTCTTTTGTCACTATACTAGAAATTTCCATAGTACTATCTTCAAGTTCTTGATCGATATTCTCTAAATCACCCCACATTGGGTTGATATTATACGTAAATCTAGCTTCATTATTTCTAATTGTATCCTAATGGAGAACATATGCATCTTTCCATGTTGGAAAATTATGTTTTAATGCATTTTCATTGTTTTCAAAAAGAACATATAGCAGCAGTTTCTCTTTGCAATAGTTTTCATAGTCAATGTGTTTGTTATATCTAACAAATCGTATTACATTTGGTTTTTTCCTTTTCGATATGTGAGTACCATTTTTCTTGTACTTTGACATGAATTGGGCAAGGCATATATTCTTAATAGCATGTGGATGATCAATGTAATAGTCAATGATAGAATGGCACATTATATTTTTAGATTTGTCAGCTTCGTCTTTTAATAAAAATGATGGATTAAGGACAAATGCGTGTTCATCTATTGGTGATGTGTTTATAAAAATACATTTCCGTGAACTATTGTTTAATTGTAGAGAAAGTGCTATATGTACTGCTTGTTTAGGTGACATTTGTTGAAGATTAAGTAATGTATTTCCTAGTGTACGTATCATTTGAATAGCATCAATTTTTATTCTTTCATGTTCTTTGTGAATCCTTTTAAATGCATGTGTCATTGATTTTTCAACTTTGGTCAGGTAGGAACTACAAAATGATGTTGCAGCATATGCATTGAGCACATATTGAGGATCTGTATTTGCATCCCATAAATGTGGCATGTTCATTGCAAAGCTATTATTCCATATGTGTGAAAGTTTTCGTTTCAGGAATATCATTGGTTGTTTTAGCATAGATTGTATTAATTTTATGTAATCACTTTCTGTCAAGTCCAATTTATCTAAAATAACTTCAAAAGTAGTTAACTTGTCATATTGTTTTTGTTCTAACAACGTATACAATAACCTTGCTTTCTCAATTAATCTGTCGTCTATTGTATTAATTGGTTCAAGAACTCTTGTCCTTTTCATTGGAGGCATTGGAAAATTATCTACAATGCAAATTCTTTCTCTTTTTCACAAATTTTGGTATGGTGATGCTTGTGGACTTTAGCAAGATTTGGATCAAGAAATTATGTGTCACAAGTTATATATTTTTCTACAAAGTTTTCAATTTCCAAGTTATTATTTTTTCCATATATTGGAGCATCTTGTATCCATAACAATCCATGGTCATGCTCACTTCCTCTATTTTGAAATTCTGTTACAAAATAATAATCCAATATTTTCTCAAAAAATGTTTCGTTTTGACATATCAATCGTTTTATAGCTTTTATCATATGTCTATAGTAGTGAGTACAAGTCATTGGGTCTTTTCTTACAACATAATCAATATCACATTCTTCTATTGTTTCAATGTGTTCTCTATTTTTCCTATTATTATACAATTTAGTCAATTTAGTTACTAATGTATTCCATCAATGCTTTGCACTTGTAAATGTAATAAAAAAAGTTGGAGGCCCTAATTGACGTATCATCACAAATATATTTTTCTTGATTTGATGTAGTTAATTATGAGAAATACGTATGTGCTTGAAATCTATGTATCTAATGTCATTCTTGAGTATTTGTTCTAAGTTTGGCTTGTACTTAACATCTTTGGCTAATAATTTCCTGCCTCTTAATTTCCCTTTTGGGTGAATCCATGAAAATGGGTGTCTATTTTGGGGGGTCTTATGAGAAAAAAAATCTGATTTTTTCATGTTTTTCAACTTTGAGAGAACGAAAGTGATATTTTTGTTTAGAATTTCATTTTTAAGTAAAAACAAAACTTTTAGAGAATTATGTTAGATTTCTATTCATAATTTTTTCAATTTTTTTTTATTGATATTTGATATGTTGTTTTGGCAAATGTTTGACAGTGTGTCCTTATAAAATGAAAGGACTAAAAAATAGTCATGTTTGGTTGCGCCCCCTAAAATCATTGTTAACCTTGTGTTTGCAAAAAAAAAATATGCTACAACAATCTACACACAATATATTATTGTGGTGACTATAAGTTTGTAACCAACAAATCTACATACTAATTTTAATATTTTTTTGAATTTGATCAATGGAAAAATCTTGTCAGTTTTAAACATGTTTTTAGTTGCGACACTTTTTTCTCAATTGACTATAAAATTTAAAAATCTACGAATGCCCTTTTGAAGTAGACACTCCAATTAACCACACCATATTTGTTTCAATTCATTAGGTGGTGTATTTTTAAAGTTACATATTTTTCATTTCACCGCATTTTGAAAGAGATGAAACTAAACTCGACACACAGTGTTGAGAAACAAAAAAATAAAAATATCTGATCTCACCTATACACAACAAAACCTATACCTACGGAAAGTAGTTTTAATGACGAAACTAAAGGTATCAAGTCTGAAAGTCGATTTGTAGTGTAAGGCATCCATTTTACGTTCCAAAAATGGAGAAACCTAAAAAATGTGCAGGTTTCAGGTGTTAGAGATTATTCTACCAAATAATTATTCGGCCGAATATTGTTTTTCCGTTACAGAACTGTTACAAGCAAGGTTGTTCGGCCGAAAAATGAAACGCAAAAAAAAATTCGTCGGCCGATATATATCTTTTTTACGTTATCTATATATTTGTATAAATAAAACGAAAGAGACTCGTTATTTTCCCATCTTTTCATTTCGTATAAGTAAAAATATTTTTGAAAGGGTTTTCAAAGGAGATTTCTTTTGCCAACGAAGTTTTCTTACAACCTATTTTTCTTCTTATTTATTTCCAAGAGGTACATTGAAAGAGTTTTTTCCAAAGGCACTTTTGCCAAAGATTTTGTGTTCTAAAGTATTTTTGCAAAGAAGTTATTTCTTTGCAAGAATTTTTTTCTTAGAGTTTTTTTTCCAAGATATTTTTGCAAAGTAGGTTATTTCTTTGAAATGGGTTTTTCCAAAGAGTTTTTTTTTCAAGGTATTTTTGCAAAGGAGTTATTTCTTTGCAAAGGGTTTTTTCAAAGAGTTTTTTTCCAAGGTATTTTTGCAAAGTAGGTTATTTCTTTGCAATGGGTTTTTCCAAAAAGTTTTTTTGCAAGGTATTTTTGCAAAGGAGTTTTTTTTTTCCAAAATATTTATATAAGTTGTTTTTTCAAAGAAGGTTTTTTTTCAAAGAGGTTTTTTTTTTTCCAATTGTTTTACAAAGAAGATTTCTTTACAATGTGTTCTTATTTTTTTCCAAGGGTTTTTCTAAAGGAGATTAAACAATCATGGGAAATAAAAGAAACCGTAAAAAAAAGTGATCGTAAACGTGATGACGATGCTAATAGGGAGAAACAAAAACTCAAAAATAGAGCCAAAAGAGCAAGGGTTGCAGAAACGGAAGAGAGAATTGAAGATATTTAAGAACAGATTTACATGACACTATTAATGAAATGGAAATTGAAAATATGGTACAAGAAGAACAAATGGAAGTTGAAGAGACCATTGTTGAAGATGTAAATAGTGATTTACATGTTATTAATGTTGATGAAGTCAATATTGAAGATCAAAATCAAGATCTAGAGATTTGACCTGGTATGTATATATCATGTATTTTCCAAATTTATTTTTTATAATGAATTGTATTTTTGGACATATGTTAAATTAAATTTAACTTGATGTATAGGTACTTTCACCATTGATTGCGACAAATATGGAGAAAAATTACCCATACATGTTGCACGATATCATGCTACAAAGAATTATGATGATATTCTCAAGGATTGTTCAATAGCATGATAAGTGCAAATTTTGAGATGTTTATTGGTGTCCAAGAAGTTAGAAGGTGCTACGCAATTATTGGGTATTCAAAAGGCGACAAAAGAGTCGAAACTGAAACATAATGTGATAGAAAATATAGGTGATGCAATAAAAAAATTTGGAAAATCCAGAAAGAAAGATACCAGTGTTTCATGCAGAGCAATTCAGACAATAATTGTTTCAACTAGTACTAGACAAAAACGTTTGACAACACAACTAGCACAAGCAATTGGAACCTCAAGAAAGACATTATACAAACATAGCAAATTCAGAATGCAAATAGATGAAAATGATGAACTTGCTTGCTGGGCAATTATTTGTAGACAACCTTACAAAGATAGAATGGGAGAAGGTGTTAAAGATATTGTACAGAAATATTAGTTGGAACATGCTCGAGTTTTACCAAATTCAAGGGATGTGATACGACAAAGAGTATCACGAAATGTATATGAAATGCATCCAAAATATATAATAGAAATGACACCAGTACAATTGTTCAATAAATTCAAGGAGGATCATCGTGGAATTAATATGTCAATCACTACATTTGTACAACAAAAACCATGGTATGTTCAACCTATTACTATACGTGACACATGTTTTTGTTGTTATCATGTGCAATTTCAATTATATTACGACACATTTCTTAAATTTGGTAAAATATTTTGGACAAATTCACCACCTCCGCCCACATTACGTGAATTCATATCTCAAACTCTATGTGAGAGAAATCACGATGAAGTATTTTATAATAAGAAATGTGTCAATGGAAAACATTGTCATGGTTGTGGAAATATTGTTTTATTCCATAATAAATACCCTATCGATAATGATCAGTCGCTTTCAAATGTAACTATTGATTGGAGAAGATATGAATACAACAATTATTTTACAAGTTCTAGTGATGCACATTCCAAAAGAATTGATTTGCGAGAAGATAAAATATGTGTGACAGATTTTCTCAAGAAATTTGAAAGTGAAATTTATAAATACACCAAGCATTCACATAGAGCACAATAGAAATACCTTCAATTCAAACATTCTCATGAAAATTTTCCAGCTGGAACAATTTTGTCTGTGGTTGATTATGCAGAAAACTACACATTTGCTGCACAAAAAGAGATTCAATGTGAATACTATCATTTTGACCAAGTTTCAATATTTGTCCATGTTCTATATGGACATTCTCAACAAGATGTTGATGGCATTGAAAGCACATGTGACAATTGAGATGTGATTAAAGAATATCACTTTTATATCAGCGATGATCGTACACACGATACACGTTTTGTTCAACATTGTATTGAAATTTTTTTCTATGATTCACTAAAAAGTAATAAAGTTAAATTCAACGAACATTGGATATGGTTGGATGGATGTGCGGGACAAATTAAATCTTCATGGTCATTTTTTTGGTTATGTCGACTTCATAAAGTACCGAACATTAAACATCGATGGAATTTCTTTGAAACTGGACATGGAAAAGGTGAACATGATGGTGCAGAAGCATGCGTAAAAAGAGCACTTCGAAGATGGAAAATGAACCATTCTTCTAGACGATTCCATTCAGCTGCAGAGGTTGTCCAATGGTGTAAATCACATCTACGCCATGGTTGTAGTCAATAATCAAAAAATGTACGCAGGTATGTACATGATTTTTTTAATTTATATTAATTGTCAATTTAAAAAAATGTATGTACACTAACATTGAAGCATTTGTACACTAACATTAAAGGTTGTCATTTGTGATTTATCATTTATTGTGTAGGTTTTTTTTGGCTTGTTGAGGTCCAAGATATAGATATATCAATACCATACGAGGCTAGCACCATACATGGGACTAGAGAACTTCACTCTAGTCAAACAAAATCCTTCTAAAACGTGTTTGCATTTGACAGTAGAAAGAAATCATGTTTTTGTCATATTTGCACTGAAAATTTTGAATCTACAGAAGTTTGTGAAAACATAACAAACAACTACGTAAAAAATTGGAAACACACAGAGATTAATCCAAAAGGGAAAATGCCACTAGGAAGCATAGAAGAATTAGAATCAGAAGAAATAGAAATATCATCTAATGGCGATAGAATTTCAGATCTTGTTAGAGAAGGTAATGATGTTATTGATTGTTCAATATTGTCCATCACCTTATGTGTATATCTTCAATTTAATTCACTTAAAAACTCTAATTCCAATTGTAATTTGCACAGGAGATTTTTTCGATGTGATTGCACCTTTAGACAACAACAAAAATGTAAAATATTATTTGATGCGATGCAATGAAGGAAAAATGAAGTTATTGGAGGACTACAATGACAACAGATTTACATACGAGAGAGGATCCATCATTATAAAAGGCAATTTTTCGCAGCAGACCCGTATGACTGAAAATTATGTCTACTTTCAGGATTATGAACATGATGTTATATGTTGTCAGTATAGTCATTTAGTATGTGCATCTCGAATAAAATTGGTACAAGTTCCATAAAAAAAAAACTTAAAAAATAAAAAATGGAAACTGTCCAAACATGACCATGAACGGATAATTGAGGAACGCATTCCATTGCGATGTTTTTAACTATATCATTTCTTGTTTTATGTTAATATTGGCTATCATGCTCAAAGATGGATTGATGTTTTAGAATTCAAAATAATTGTGTACTTAGTCATTTAGTATGTTACCTTATTAAAAGTAATTTTAATGTTACCTTAGAAGTCATTGAACTTTAATTTATTAGAATTCAGAATCAAGTTGTTAATTTTACCTTTGAAGTCATGGAATGAACTTTAATTTATTAGAATTCAGAATCAAGTTGCTAATGTTACCTTAGAAACTTCATGGATTGAACTTTAATTTATTAGAAATCAGAATAAAATTGCTACTGTTACCTTAGTAATAAAAAATATTAAAATTCATAATCAAGTTGCTAATGTTACCTTAGAAATAAAAAAATAATATAATTCAGAATTAAGTTGCTAATGTTACCTTAGTAATAAAAAATATAAGAATTCAGAATCAAGTTGCTAATGTTACCTTAGAAAATTCATGGATTGAGCTTTAATTTATTAGAATTTAGAATCAAGTTACTAATTTTACCTGCGCTTGGATTTGCACTATCAAAATTTTGTAACATTCCTAACCTTTCCTAACATTCATTCATACATTTATATATTTGCACCTGTCAAAAATTCATAACATTCTTAACATTTCCTAACATTCATTTCTAACATTCCCCACATTGATTCCTAACATTCCCCACACATTGATTCTTAACATTAGATTGCACCTATCAAAACTCCTAACATTCCTAAAATTCTCAACTTCTCAACACTAAAAATATTTTACATCTACAAACATACATATATTTAACAATACATCCATTGATATATTTGCACCTATCAAAACTTCCTAACATTTCCTAACATTCATTCTTAACATTCATTCCTAACATTCATATATTTGCACCTATCAAAACATCCTAACATTTCCTAACATTCATATATTTGCACCTCTCAAAACTTCCTAACATTCATAACATTCATTTCTAACATTCCCCACATTGATTCCTAACATTTCCCACATTGATTCTTAACATTAGATTGCACCTATCAAAACTTCCTAACATTCCTAAAATTATCGACTCAATCCAACATCAACTCCTACAAATGCCGAAGTCAAACCTTCAACAACATTATGCCTTGCAGTTGTCCCAACTTGTGATGTGAGCTCCATCTTCGATTTGTAAGTCACAAGCCTAGGTGGACGAGATATCTGAGGTGGAGGTCGAAGAGTAATGGGATCTCGAAGAGCACCTTTTTGATTGTATATCCTCCCCTTTCCAACTCCATAAAACTTGGAATGAATATTAGTATAGTCTGGCTTCATTCATAAATAAAATTCGACATAAAAAACCTAGCAAAATAATTAGGAACCTCATCATTCCATGGAAACTGACCATAGGCTGCAAGGAACCGATCATATAAAAAATGTGCAAGTTCAAGGTGCTCAAAATATTGCACTTTCAATGCTTTATGCTTTAATCCCTCTTTGAAGTTAAACATTGAGTTGGCCTGTTCTCTAGTCACTCTCTCCTTCACAACAACCCACTTGTCTGGACCCATCACCTGTGCCTTTCTTCTTTGCATCAAGGAAACAAAAGCATCTGTTGTTGGTCTAAGATCTTCATATACCTCAATGAATTTTTGCAATGATGCAAAACCATCTCTATAATTTGTTTGTTCTCTGGAGCGAGATCCAAACTAGAAAGATCATTTTGCAGCTTGTCATAGTGAGCCCTACAACTTTCAAGGGTCATTTGTTAATTACCACTTTCCCATGGAAGCTCCTCCGGTAAATTTGATGGATAGGTCGAAATAGGTGTACAACCCTCAGCTAGTTGGACATATTGCGTCCTAGCTTGGCCTTCTCCACCCTATGTAGGATGACGAGCCTCTTGCGGACCTTTCTCTACATCCACGCTTGTCTCCCGTATAGAAGGTCAAGATCCACATTCACCCATAGAGGATAAAGGGGAATCATCTCTATCACTATCGCCACGTCGATGATCAGACGAATGTGAACTATACAATAAGCTTGAATCCCGAGGTGAAGTCAACAATCTTCGATTTTTATTTGGTACACCAACTCTCGAAGAATGTGATGACCTCCTACGCTTCTGTCTCAAAGCTGCTCTTTTTCCATTTGATATGATATTTACAAGTTTACACAAATATCAACTCATCACATATTCAAATTCTACATGTTAATTAATCAACTTCAAAGACCTAGCTACTAAAAAAACTAAGATTTTAATAAGGACCTAAATGTCCATAATATTATCTAATAGTTCTTAAAATGAATATAGCTAATTTATTATTTATTTCCATTTGATATGATATCTACAAGTTTACACAAATATCAACTCATAACATATTCAAATTCTATATATTAATTCCTCAACTTCAAAGACCTAGCTACTAAAAAAACTAAGTTTTTAATAAGGACCTAGATGTCCCTAATATTATCTAATATATCAACTCATAACATATTCAAATTCTACATGTTAATTCCTCAACTTCAAAGACCTAGCTACTAAAAAAACTAAGTTTTTAATAAGGACCTAGATGTCCCTAATATTATCTAATAGTTTTTAAAATGAATATAAAAAAACTAAGTTTTTAATAAGGACCTAGATGTCCCTAATATTATCTAATAGTTTTTAAAAAGAATATAGCTAATTTATTATCTAATAGTTCTTAAAATGAATATAGCTACAAATATTTTCATTATTCCATAAAATCATAAAAAAAAATTGTTATCCATTTGAATTATTACGATATGTGGTTACAATGTAAGCACTCAAAAATAAAAACAATTAAAATTATACTAATCATCTTTATCTAGTAAGCCACCTAAATACAAACAAAGCAAGAAGTAAGCAATGGTAATTATAGGGCTAATCTTGGAGTAATGGGATAAAAGTTTTGATTTATTTTGTATTAACTACATGAGACATATAGGTACACTTATTAGCAATATAAATACTTACCATAATAAAAGACAATTATAACAAAATAAAGTATAGGAAGCAATGACATAATTTAATTCCAAACAAAAATATGTTGCACTGTGTCCATTTAGACAGAATTCATGTGCTCTGTCCATGTGGATAGAGTGCATGAATTCTGTCCAAATGGACAGAATGCAACATCTTTTTGTTTGGAATTAAATTATGTCATTGCTTCCTATACTTTATTTTGTTATATTTGTCTTTTATTATGGTAAGTATTTATATTGCTAATAAGTGTACCTATATGTCCCATGTAGTTAATACAAAATAAATCAAAACTTTTATCCCACTACTCCAGAGTACATGAACTTTGTCCACTTGGACAGAGTTCATGCACTCTGTCCACATTGACAGAGTTCATGCACTCTATCCAAACATTAACTATTGAATGATAAATTTGGGTAATAGTGCATACCTTGAAGAAGAAAAAAGTAAAAACATTACTACTTTCACTTCCTCTAAATTTTATGTGTAGATATCAATCGTGGAGTAATTGGAGTTATAGATTTGATCAATCATATCTATAACTCCAAATACTCTATGACCCATATCTACAAATAAAGATACATGACCCTTCTTTATATAAATGACACTGCGACCGATATCTACAAATAAACTCGAATAACGAAGGAAGAAAAACAATCCAACTACCGGAAAAACAAATAATACCTGCCAACAATGTACAAAAAGTTATAGTATGAAAAGTGTAATCATCAACATTTGCATATTACTTCATATTAATACAGGTTGTAATCAGTTCAGCTTAGAGCTTATGTATAAATAGTTTACTTTGTATATACTATTTCTATAACCCTTTGTATATGTTAAAGCTTAACCACAAACAGATCTTACTTTTATGAATGCAGAGTTGATCTTTGGCTATTTATAGGCTTAATAATTAGATCAATCAGTACAATATCCTAATTTAATGGTAAGTATAAACTGTAACTAATAATCATTATCCAAGTTATTTGGGATTCTTTTATGACATATATTAATGGGAATGATACTAACCTCACTGTAATAATAATTGTTATTTTTAATATTTGGTATTTTATATTAAAAATACATAGTTCATAACAATCAGTAATTGGTAATATTTGGTATTTTATGTGTAATAATATATTTTTTGTTTATGATTTATTTAAAAATAGTTAAAATCCCTTATGCTAAGTAAATTGATCAGGGATAGAGTTGATGAACTCTGCATGGATGGAGTTGATGAACTCTGCCCATGTAAAATCCCTTATGCTAAGTAAAGTGATCAAGGATAGAGTTGATGAACTCTATCCATGTGGATAGAGTTCATCAACTCTGTCCATGTGGACAAAGTTCATCAACTCTATCCATGGACAGAGTTCATCAACTCTGCTAAAAACAGAGTTCATCAACTCTGTCCATGGACAGGTTCATGAATGAATATATTCATCATAATACATATGAACTAAAATTAAAATCAAAAGAAATGTACAATATCCTAATATAATGGTAAGTATAAACTATAACTAATAAGCATTATGCAGGTTATTTGTGATTCTTTTATGACAAAAATTAGTGGGTATGATCCGAACCTTAGTGTAATAATAATTGTTATTTGTAATTTTTGGTATTTTATATTAAAAATACATAAATCAAACAGATCGGTAATTGGTAATATTTGATATTTTGTGTAATAATATTTTTTTTGTTTATGATTTATATAAAAACAACTAAAATCCCTTATGCGAAATAAAGTGATCAGGGACAAAGTTGATGAACTGTGCATGGGTTGTTGAACTCTATCCATGTGGACAGAGTTCATCAACTTTGTCCATTTGGATAGAGTTCATCAACTCTATCCATGGACAGAGTTCATCAATGAATATTGTCCTTATAATACCTATTAACTAAGATTAAAATTAAAAGAAATCTACACTACTAATTAACATATGCAAACTTTAGGATAAAAAAAAACTATAAAATAAAATAAAAACTACGGCGAAAAATAAATTTAAACCATTGGCTACGACAAGCCATGAATCACTTGTTCAACGTTCGAATTATAAAAAAAAATTGCAAAAAAATACCAGGATACTAGACAAGAAGAGAGTAGAGCACGAACAGGCCACGAACAGACCCTCCAAGAACAGAACAAAAACACACCTCCACGAACAGACCCTCCAAGAACAGAACACAAACACACCTCCACGAACAGACCTCCACACTGAACAGACCTCCACGCTGACAGGGTGCCAAACAGGTGGCAGGGTGGCAGACATACACGTCTAGGTAAAAAAGGTGGGACTGCAGGCGAAGGAGAGGATGGGGACAATGGGAGACTAATCGGGTGGCAGAATAGGTACAACAGGCAACCAGGAAGACAAGCACAATGGGGTGGAGGAACAAGCACAACGGGGTGGTGGCACATGCACGACGGGGTGGCAGGACATCCACGATAGGGTGCCAACAATCAACAGCAGATGAAAATGATGAAAATGAGGCCGCAGGCAACCTTTTATGCAGAACAATTGTTCGACTGAATACATATTGAACCACCAGTTTAAATTACCGACCGACTATGCGTTCCATCAAATTAAACAGTTCCCGTTAAAAATTATTCGGCCGAATAAGGGATCCATGATTCGGCCGAATAACTAAAAATATTATTCGACCGAATAAATATAGTTATTCGGCTGAATAAATATAGTTGTTGGGCCGAATAACGTTCGCTATGTTGCTCGAGCACTCGATTCTCACGGAAGTGTTACCCAACTTCGTGTTTTCACCCTTTTCTAATTCGTATCCATATGCTTGAAAGGACTTGTTCAATTATTATTCATATGGCTTTGTAAAACAAATTTGTTATGTGGTGTGAAAAATCACCACTAAAGTTCAACAATTCCCATTGTACTATTTTCTAGTAGCTAAATATTTTTGTAATGTCATCATCACGTGGATTTCCAAAGAACAATGTTGGGAAATTCATTTCCTTTGCATATTTGTCCGTGAAATTTTCAAGAGGTCATTGTCCTTCAGCTAGTGCAAGTTCAAATTTAAGTTTGTCTTGCAAATCATCGATGCATCGTGACTCTACAAATCCATGTACCAAAGTTTTCGTGGGAATTACACTCTCTAATTCACTTAATTTGTTTCACTTTGAATATCATTCTTGTTAGTTTCTATGTTATTATTGTTGTTTGTTTGAATAATATGATCCCATTCCCTATTTATACGAATGTTTTTAGCTTTATAAAGATTCCTAAAACAAAATCATTTCAATGCTTTCATGACAATGTGTACACATATTTTTCCTGTTTGATATGTGCTCTTATATTCCGATCGACTTCTCAATGCAATTGCAATTATCATTGTGTCATCAATGGACTGTAGCAATGCTTTCTGAACAATGTCCATGTGAATAGGAACATTGATTATTGACCCTATCAGGACCATTTGGGATCTTTTATGGCCTCATTGTCTTATTTGTGCAAAGGAAATTCGTAGTGACACAAGCCTTTCTTCAAGTTCTGAAAGTGTTCCACAAGTGACAATGGTTTGTTACGTCTTATATGTTCAGGTGTTGCGAATTGTGGCAATTTCCCATTTTCAAGTGCCCTTTTACAAGAAACACATATTCTTTTCACAAAAAATGTTTTGTCCTTTCTTGACAATTGTAAATAGACTTGTTCCAAGTCTTGGCCAATATTTCTTATGTTCTTTTCAAATTGCAATTGTGCATTTATTGCTTAGCATGTCTTGAATTTGTTTCATATAAAAAATTGGGTTTTTTTGTGCGATAGACACATTTACCCAGCAGCATGTTTTTATTAATATTGTGTTTATCACGTAGCATTTGTTTCACACGATGTCATGTGACAGTAATATCTTTTTCTTTTTCATTGGTTCTTGTAGTCAATTCTCGTTGAGGAATGTTGTATTCTACTTTTCTTCTTTTGTGTTTGATTTATCTAACATGCTTCTATTGCTAGATATGTCTTCATTAATTATTTTGTATGATAGTGAGGCATTGCCTTGTCTCTAATATGACATTTCAAATTACGTAATGGTATACTTTTTTTACTTTCATTTGCTAATGACAATTTTGCATTTTTGTTGGTAGACATTTGTACATTTTTCAATGGTTTATATACCATTTTATTTGTTCTAAGCTCAAGTATATCAAATACCTTTGCTCCTTTTGTAGAATAAGGTATTGAATTTGTTATCTTTCCCATATCAAAAGACCATATGTAAATTCAATGTTCAATGTTCTTGCTAGCCATTGATAAACAAACAATCCACCCTCAATATTTCCTTCTTTATATGGTAATGCTAATTGTATAATGTAACCTTGCCAATTTGCTATCTTTGGCACTTTTTTTATTACATCATTTCCAATATATTCATGAATGCATCTAATTGCAAAAGAGTCATTTTGCATGATCATGTTGCAAAAGGTTTGTGCCACTATAAGTCGTAAACAAAAAAACATCATATTCATTATTATGCAATTGACAAAGTGTCTAAAAACAACTCTCACCATCTACATCTTGAGACATATGATCTTCATTAACTTTGTTTTCTTCAATGTTAGAAGAGCCATAGATCTTTCTTTTAAGTAGCAATGGCTCAAAATGTCCAGCAAGTGCATTTTCATCATGATATAATATGCCATATGTGTCTTCAGACAAGTTTGAGTTGAAATGCAAGTAGCATTTGACTTGGCTCTTTGACCAAATTCTTATTGGTATTTTTAGCCAATTGATGCCCAATGTATGCAAAATATGTCTCCCCATAGTCCTCTATGTTGTGGTTCTATGTCAATTGATGCTGATCTAGACATTTTGTCTAAGTAGACTTCTAGGTCATTGACACTAAGCATTTCCAATAATAAAAAACTATTTAGTTCAATTTGATAAGAAGGGATTGTTTCTTTATCTTTTTTTTTTCAAACAGGCCCTAAACTATTCTATTGTACCTTCTCTAATTTCTATTGATGTGTATATAAAATGAAGTAGCACTTGCAATGCATTGAATAGACAATCTCCTATTCTGTATGCAAAGTTTTGCAAGCAATATAAACCATGGTTTTGTAGTACTTTATTGATATTGATGATTGAGTTTGAGATAAATTAACACAGACAGATTAAATCGAATTATTTTCATAAGTCAGTGCACTTGGGCCAATTAAATTTAGAAATCCTATGTGAAACTTTACTCCATGAAATGCCTATGGTGTACTCTCTCTTGTTCATTAATGAAATATAAGATACAGTGCATGTCATTTGAATTTTGAGGTAAAATTGTGCATAAATATTATCTACTCAATATAACAATATGCATTTCCCATGTGAACCCTTAACTATGCCCTTGACAAGTTGGAGGTGTGTAAAAGATTACAACTGAAATAATGTTTTGTTTTTCAAATATGTTTCCAAATTTTTGGAAAAACAATAATGTACAATGCATATTGCACTGAAATCACCATGGAATAGTTCAGTAGGTTCAAACCCTCCCTCCTTAATGCTCAGGGAAGTCAAGGAGGTGGTAGGATCCATTTCCACAGAGCTTTACAGAAATGGGGGCAGTACAACAGTGAATTCTACTTCCAGATTTAAAGCTAGTGGGAAATGGAAGTACAACAGTGAGTTCTATTTCAGGAAGTTGTAGCTGAGAGGAATAGAGACACTTACGCTCAGTGCTTTAGTTAGAAGTCCCCTGTAATTTAAAATAAGGAATCAATAATATATTCTTTCTCTAGAAATATAGAATGGAATGGAATAATTACATCTATCACTGAAACCTACCTCTTATTATATTACTGGAAAAAGGAATTTGGAAATGAGCACGAAGATATATATATATATATGTGTGTGCGCGCGCTCATTAGTATAACTAAGAACCCTGTCATCGCAACTGCCAATGCGTATTCTGGATTTGGCACTATCGGATCGGATGACGTCCAGAAGAGAGAGCTCGCTGCCTTATTCGCGAATGCGATGCATGAAACAGGAGGTATATTTTCTATGTCGTCTATTTACTCCACCATAATCATATCTAGTTTGAACATTCATAGACTAATTAGAATTAATTAATCAATTTCTATGTCATACCAGGGTTGTGCTCCATCAATGAGAAATATGCTCAATAGATCTATTGTCAATCGAGTTACACCACCTGGTCGTGTACGAGAAAATGGCTAATTAGACTGACTGTTGGATTGTTAATGAACACAGGAATTACTATTATGGAGTAGCGGGGCAGGACATTGGGTTCGATGGGCTGAACAATCCTGAGAAAGTGGGGCAAGATGCCACCATCTCGTTCAATACGGCCGTGTGGTTCTGGATGATGGATAGAAAATGCCACTCCGCCATAACCTCCGGGCAGGGCTTCGGTGCCACAATCAAAGCCATCAACAGCATGGAATGTGGCACTGGAAACATAGATGATGTGAGTAAGAGAGAGATCAGAATTAAATACTACAATAACATCTGTTTCCAGTTGAATGTGGATCCCAGATCCAATGTATCATGTTACAACTCAGGTGGAGGATCTCCGAGCGGCGTAGGTGGAAACGTAGGGAAAATAGTTACCCGCAATTTCTCCGATGGCCTTGTGGGCCACTGCCATTGCCAATGAAGAACAACCAATGTATCATGTTAAATCTCTCCTCTCTTCTCTTCTTGGCTGCCAAATATATCGGTAAGGGCATGCCAATGATGTCCAAGGCTATCCCGTAAATAATTTGCACTGCACCTCTCCTAGCGTGCGCACAGATTCTCTCACAATATTTATGAGATTTTCAACTTATTATGATCATTTGCTTTTGAATTTCAAAAATTTGGGAATCCATGAGCAAAATGTGCAAAAATTTGCACATATGATTGATAATAAATATTTTTGTAATCCCATAAGACATTTGCTTCAATAAAGGGGAATGATTTATGACATATGTAAAAATGTGAAAGTAAATCTTGGCTTATCAAATTTAAACTAAACTAAGAAAATTAGTTACATTGTGAAAAAAATCAATTACAAATTGAGTTTATAGGTAGTAAGCTCATTCTCAGACGAGTAAAATTACGTTTTCAACTTGCATGTGTTACGTCGCCAAATTGGTTCTAGTTTGGAGGAAATAGTTTTGTTCTGAATGATGGAAAGAGAAATGATAATCTTCGAATCTCCCTCCAGGATTAAGAGGAAGAGGTTCCAACATTTGGACGTTTGCATCCCGGAGATAAGAGCCAAAAGTTCAGCTGCATTCTCATTATCTAGCCCTTCCGATCTCTCAAAATTCCACCAAAACCTGATAGGTCAGGGTTGTCATTTGAGGCCTTGTTGAAATTATATTTGAATAAACCTACTGGGGCTGGGATCTAAGCGTCAGGGCTACTGGGAAAATGCGTGCTCGGGGAGGGCTAGTGAGTAGAATATTCGGTTTATAGTGGATTCAATGGGATTGGTATTGAGATCGTCCTTTGTCCAAGAATGAAGGGAAAGGATTCCTAGAATATGCGGCGCGCGGGAATGATTAATGAAGATGCGGTGATTTATTTCTCTACAAATATCCAGAAGAAATCGAGGGATGAGATGCCAGAGAAAGTTGAGAAGGGGTTTATAAATGAGTGATCAGTCCATCTATCCAGAGTATGGGCTATATTTCCATTGGTTCTCTGTGATCTGTGACACATTGTTGTTACTTTGTGCCAGAGCAAATTGGCCGAAGGGCGTAGATCAAATAAGTGATCTATAGTTTTCCCCCGCTTAGGACACATTGGGAGGGTCGTGTGAATCCTTTCTTTATTATGTTATCCCACGTTAGAGTTATTTTATGTCATAATAGTTATAAGAAGGTGTGGATCTTCGACCAAGTTTTGAGGTTCCATATTTTACTCCAATTGGAGTCCCGATGATCGATGCCAAAGAGAAGGGTGAGGTGGTAAGCTTCCTTTCTGGTGAATGTTCCTTTGGGTTCATGCCCCCATATGAGAATGTATTTTCTGATAGCTTGCTTTATTTTACGATTCTTTAGCTTCTTTTGAATCAGGCGAAGGTTATCCATGGTTATTTTTGTCGTCCATTTGTGCAAGTATTTCCATGTGTAGAAGCTAGAAGTTGGGTTTGAATTCCAGAAATCAGAGACAAAAGTGTAATTGTTGTTTTGAAAAACTTGTTGCATCTCCTAAGATTGCAAGATACTAGAAATACTAGGGAGTTGTTTCCTAGAGTCATTCCAGAAATGTGTTGTAGTGTTGTCCCTTAGTTCCTAGAAGGTGTGTTTCTAGATGGTACCTTCCTATTGGTTGGTTGCATTCCAGATGAGAGAACCCCAAGGGTTAAGTGAACCTTTTAGATCCTATGTATCTCATCCTTCAGCTTATTTGGTATTCCATAGTTGATCCCACGGTTTGGAGTTGCAAGATAACTAGTTCCACCATAACTTAACACTCAGCATCTTATTGGTAATCCATGGGTCCTTGATTCCAAGGCCTTTGCAAAATTTAGGTAGGATGGCCTTATCCCATTTTACCAGATCCCATTTAGGATTGTTCTTATCCCCATCGAGAGGAAGGTGCATTGAAGTGAGTAGATTGCTTCTAGGACCCATTGAGGAGCACTTAAAACAAAGAAGAGATAAAGCAACATGAATTGAAGGAAAAATTTGACCAAAATGAGCCTACCAGCTAAGTTGACAGAATGGTAAGTCCAAGAGGATAATTTTCTCACCAATTTGTCTAGGATATCTCTCCAAGAGGAGTGTTTAAGTGCAGAAGAGATTAAGGGATCCCCTAGATAATTAGAGGGTAAGCTCGATATGGTGAACCACAAAATTATCAAAATGTTTCTTTGAGTGATGACATGCGTGTTAAAGAAGAATGTTTGGGATTTGTCCTTGTTGATGGTGGTGCAGGAGGCGTTGGAGAAGATTTCAAGAAATTCATCGAGAGAGCGAGCTTCTTGGATAGAGAGGTTCCCCGTGAGGAGGTTGTCGTCAAAAAATTGTTGATGAGAGATGGGAGGACGACCATGGATAGATAGGCCTCTTAGCACTCCCGTGGAAAAATTTTTCTTTAACATTCTACCGATACCTTTAGCCATGAGTATAAAAAGGAAGGGGGAGAGAGGATCCCCTTGTCTGATGCCTTTAGAGGGGGTAAATGGAGTAGAGGGGGAGTAGTTGATCAGGATGGAAAAGAAGTAGGTGGAGATGAGAGAAAGAATCCATTTGGTCCAAGAGTGGCAGAAACCAAAGGAAAGAAGTACTTTTTCATTTTACTGCCAGTTTAATTTGTCGAAATATTTGGAGAGGTTGAGTTTGAGAAGAATTCCTGGAATTTTTAGGATTTTGAGAGAATGGGTCACTTCATGGGCTATAATAATCCAATCAAGGATTTTTATTCCTTCTACGTAGCCATTTTTCTCAGGGGAAATGACGATAGGGAGAAAGTGTTTGAGGCAATTAGCAATGACCTTGGAAATAAGTTTATAGGTGACATTACAAAGGGCAATAGGGTAGAACCTACCAGGCATGGTAACATTTTCCTCCTTGGGTATTAAGGTAAGTAAAGTGGCATTGAAGGTTGGTAAGACCCAATTATTTTGGTGTGACTCTTCCAATATGTCGCAAACCTCCAATTTCAAAAATCTCCAGCAGAAGTAAACAAAATTGAAAGTGAAGCCATCCAGACTGGGTGCTTTTTCCTTTTACATTTGGGTAATGGAATCTTCAACTTATTTTTCCTCAATATGTGCATTAGCGCTTTATTGTGATCCTTCATGATAAGAGAGGGGATCGTCTCCATGACCTTGGAAGTTTCCTCTGATCTTTGGATGTCCGATCCAAGGAGGAGATTTTTGTAGAAGGTGGTGAGTTCCTTCTCTATATCTTCCCTAGTTTCGATCTGCTCTATCGTGTTTGACTTGAGCCTGACTATCTTATTGTCCATTCGATGTTGAATGGTAGATCTATGGAAGAAGGAAGTGTTTCTTTATCCCTCTTTCATCCAGGAGACTCTGGACTTTTGTTTCTATTTGTGCTAGAAATTGTACCTAGACTACGCAGGTACAAGCTAGGACAATCTTGATAAAAACTGAAAGAAAATGAATTAGTTTTTGGTTTTTGTGATTTTGGTTTGAAGGATTCATTCAATAGAAGGAAATAATCTAATCATCAAACAAATGCAAACACTGAATCATAAAGCAATCTTAGAGAATTGAAACATAAAGATATAAAGCACATATATAAACCATAAGCATCATAAAACAATAAACTAGTTTTTCCACAAATTAGTAAGCAATTGCATGAATAATAACTTAATCAAAAAATGAAATCTGTAACGTCCCCGACCCTCTGACCGGCGAAGAGGACGCTACTAACACCACACATACAGGAAAACCGCCCCATGAACATGAACATGCATATAATGCTGAAATAAAAAGCTTAAGCATAAAACATACTAAGATGCATAATCCTTCATATACATAGTGGAAGCAACATAAATTCATTCAAGCATACCACATGTCCATTATATTCATTAATCAGTAAATATAAATGCAGAGACAAAATAGTCAAGAATACTTATCTTAAACAGAATTCGTCCTGCAACCAGCTACGTCGCTACAACGTTCCACCCAACCATAGGCCAACGTGCTCATCAATCTCTCAGCAACACTGCCACCCCCGAGTTGGGCATGATTCCTCAAGGAA
The DNA here is from genome assembly GCA_001517045.1 of Pseudotsuga menziesii. NCBI lineage: Eukaryota > Viridiplantae > Streptophyta > Pinopsida > Pinales > Pinaceae > Pseudotsuga > Pseudotsuga menziesii. The sequence goes on along the minus strand of LPNX011056192.1, from coordinate 85,823 downwards.
TAAGGGTCAAAGCAGGCTTACACATAGCCAAGGTACACAAATCAGCCAAGCTCACATAGTAGGGTTTATCAGGTTGTCAAGGAGCTAGGAAAGGCTAAATACTAAGCTGGTGGCCTCAATGGAGAGCTAAGGACGCCTACACCAGAGCTAACCTGAATCCTAAGGCACCCACACACCCAAAACCGAGAATCCGCCCTTTCTCTGCTTCACAGTCCCTTAGGCCCTGACTTCCCTTTCCAATACTCTTCAAGGGTTGTGGGTAAAGAAAGCCAGTAGTCCAACTCTATCTGAGTGGCTCCAAACACCAGTTTTATCAAGCATACCCAGCCTCTAATCCTACTCTCAACAGTCCAAAGACCAACCACTGCATACCGCAGCAAAACAAACAGTTCACAGCTTTGTGAAGAAGATGAAGACAACATGGTGACAACCCCAAACAAAAGGGTGAACATGGCTCAAGTCCACAATACAACTCAGAGTTGTTCTTGGCCTTAGCGTGGCCAAAACAACTCAATAGCAACCCAAAAAGGTACTTGCACACACAATAACCTGAAACCAAGGGAAGACAACAGCCCCAATATCACAATGAAACGATGGCAACCTTACACAGTTTGCAATTGGGAAAGAAGCCAAACTCCCAGCATGGACAGGGAAAATATAGACGCACAACAAAACCCCAAACAGATGTTTGCACATGTAGCAACCCAACCAGGGATAGATCAACAACCCAATCCCCTAAAGAAACGATGGAATAATACACAGTCTGCGGATGGGGAAGGAACCGATCCTCAATCTATGCGTGAGGGGAAAAATACACAACCCAAAACAAAATGTAGGAGAAACACACAAAAGGAACCCACATCACGGGTCATGATGAAACAATAGATCGCTCCAAAATCCAGACACACCAGCAACGTTGGACAACAATGGTCCCTTCCCAACGATGAAGCCAATGCACCCTTCACAATTGGCAATGGTGGAGTAAATAGAACACCGCATAGTTTGGAAACGGTAGAAGATACAAACTCCCTGCGTGAACAGGAGGAAGACATATCACTCAGAAAACCACAGAAAACACCCCATAGTGAATAATCACGGCAACATTTTTCAGTCCGACAATGGAGGGGTCGAAAACATAGACTTTCTATCTGAATGAGAGGAAGAACGTTTCTCTGATTAACAAGGTGGTGTGTGAAGGAATGGTGAACCCCCATCAATGAATTGTAGCCCCCTTTTAGCTTCGCTCAGCGTGAGGGAAATGAATAGACTCCTGATCTGGTTAGTGGGTAGGCCATCAAGAGGCACGTCGTGGAGAGAGTGCAGGCGTGAGCGTGGTGGTGGTTTTCCCTACCAGCAAATAGACGCCCCCAACTAACAATAGAACAATAGGGTGGTCGACACATGGAAAACTCCCTGTGGCCCCCCCACGAGTTAGACAACCCCCCCTTAACCTTAGGAATCATGCCCTCTTCATTTAACGTTGCACCGTCGTAGCTGGCTATAGGTTTAATTAAATTTATGTGCATACTATAACGTGCCGGATAGCACGATATACCATCGACAACGATTCCTATTGCCGAAACATACACAACCAAATCGATGGTGGGGCTTTTGCCTTTAGCTCCTCACCATGATTAATTACAAAATATACATCATGTAACCTTTAATGCAAATAGGGTAAAAACTGGGGTATTAGAATCCCCTCCCCCTTGGAATAACACCATCCTCGGTGTTCCGATACATAGGAATACATATACAATTTGCACATCAACATTTCAAAATTTTGCAGATCTATCCCATGTTCAATTATTTACTTTGAACATTCAGGACCAAGCCCCTCGGCTTCCATGAGTTTCTCCTGCTGGTTCTCAGCTTCTGGCTTATCCCGAAGCCTAGGAACTTTGTGGCTGCTGCCCTCTTTATGTTCCCTTGTTGGACAGTCCCAGCGTAAATGATGTCCTTCGCATTCCCAACATTTCGCTGGCTGCTTCATCTTTACTTGCTCAATTTCCTTTGAGTCTTCATGCCTGGACCATTTCTTAATAGATCGCTTGGACGAATGTCCCATCATTGATCCACCTTGCTTTCCTTTGCCGATTGTTCCCAGAAGGATTTTCACCTCCCTTTGCAAACCAATAGAGTCTTGCAAAATTTGGTGGTTCATTTCATTCAGCCTTTTCTGTATCTTGAGCATCTCTCCAAGATTCTCTTGGGTCCTGGCAATCGTTTTAAGGAGACTTCCAGCCAAGTCCAACAACTTTTGGTCTGCTGCCATGATTAATGTGCACCACTAGATTTCACCTTTCTCACCAGTGAAATGCATCATTGAAATTATGTTGACCAAGCATAATATAGGCATTAATATCGGTCATTTAATTGCCCAATTGGCATGACAGTCCAAGTCTTATTAAGGAGACTTTCATATTTTTCATGCCTTCCCAACAGGCACATGAGCTCATTCATGTCCATTATGGGCAGGGAGTTAACTATTCCAGCATTCATAATTTACTTTAAACAAATAAACACATTCTATTTCTAGCCATACATGCATTCAACAATATTCAAACATTGAATAAATTCACATGTTTAGTTTATTCTCATCGGTTTTATCTTTAGAACAAGAGCTTAAAACATCGTAACCAAATCATATACACATGTATATTCATAAGCAAAATATTGCAAAATAATCCAATACTTATCTGTATTGCGTGTTTCCTCGTTGGTCCACAGGATCCTACTTCGCTTTGCAAGCCTTGGGATCGCCTATGGACTTGGATGTTAGGTCAGCACGCAGGCTTCTTCACAACATCCTTTTATATATATATCAAGCACAGTCAAGCCAACTTTTAGTTGGGTTTTTCAGACTGTCAACAAATCTCCTGTACTTATATCAACAACCAATCATTATTTTCCATATCACACAAGAGACCACTCCCTTCTCTGAGTTGACAGTCCCTCGAGAATGTCTCCTCCTCTATGCTCTTTAGAGAGACCACTCCCTTCTCTGAGTTGACAGTCCCTCAGGAATGTCTCCTTTTCTGTAGAAGGTAGGATGAGCTCAAGCCATTGTCCATTTAGTGTACAATACCAGACTACATCTATATAACCTGACAACACAAGCAATATAAGCATATTTGTTAGCGTTATTGCTCTAAAACTGTAACCATATTTCACACCATTCACTATCAAGTATTGAGACACCAGAAGTACGTCCACTCCCTAGGGTGTAATCAATATTGAAAAAACCCTTCCATGATCTGACATCGAAAAAGTGTGCACCCTTGTCCGGTGTGTATCATGTAGGCCCTATTCATACTCAATCAATTGGTCCAAATGGAAATAAAATCAAAACATGTTCTGCATATGGAATTTTAACAATCTAACATGCATGTTCCTAGCTAGGGTCACAGAACACTTATCCATTTGGCGAGGCAGTATTCCTTCGTTAAGGAGGAATGGGGGCTCCCTTCTCTGAGTTGACAGTCCCTCAGTTTTCCATTCTGATTCCTCTTTACATTTCGTATCCACACATGTCTTACCAACATAATCCATACCATCTCACTCATGTTGCTTACCAAACATGTAGTGCAGATGAGACATTTCCAAAATGTCCAATGGAGTTTCACCCAAAACCCATTTCTAAGATAAGGGAAAACCTTCCCATGAAATTTGGCTCCTATAGGTCATCACACATGATTTTCCTGCAATGTGTATCCCCAACACATTCATCAAATAGCCAACAGTCAATCATTATCTGATAATACAATCCAAATTGATTGTTCCATAACCAAGCCTTAACATTATTAATTAAATTCAATGAGAATTTTGCAACTCTGTTTACTACAGAAACTTATTTGCTTGGCAATGAGGTGATCCTCATTTGTGGCCTCTTGTAAGCAGCATCACTATTCCCATTATAATTTCATGCTTACTAACATAATATGAATACCCACTTACAATGTGTCCCCCTGGCACAATCTTATGCAAGACAATAGTGATTAGTAGTTGTTAGCAATTTCTTAAATCCGAAATTCACAAATTCAAATTTACAACTCATTATGCATACAAACTATTATCACAGCCATGAGACTCTTCTCATGAGGTTTGTCTCTTTCAAATGGTAGATTATGGCCTTTGTCATGGTCTTACTCTCATTGCCATGCTCCAAACAGTCTACCTGAAACCTGAACTTCGATCAGCCAAACACTTGGTAAGTCTTGATGCATACAACCTTTTCATTGCTATAACAATCACTGAAGCATTTTCAGAATTCAAATACTTCCAACTGTTAATCACATCAATATTACCGAACTCATTTACTTCCCGCAATCGTTATCATACTTTAAATTACAGGGTATAGTCACATCATTCATGCTATTTAAATGAAATGTTTAGATACTCCTTACTTCACAAGTGTATCATTTGTACCACCTTGCCCTTCCATAGAGCATTCTGACAGCCAATCGATCATGACTATCCTGCATTCATAACAGCCTTTGGAATGATTCTAGAATTGTCATCAATTCGTCATTTCAGCCATTAGTAAGATAATATCACATGCACTATCTCAATGCATTCATGCAATGCATCACAACAATTTCACCAATACTTATGTAATCAGTTTCTCACACCCTTCATATGCATCCATTCAATGCATAACCACAAGATTTATAAAATATTTTAATGCATATCCACTCAATGCTACCTTGCATTGATTCAGGAATACTATGCATTCAAACATACCATGCATGGCCTAACCATGACTACTTCATATAGGATGCATGACTACAATCAAGATCATCAGTGCTTACCATCCTTGGGCTACTAAGCTCATAACAACATAATACCGGCATGACACATTTCTATATGAATGTAGTATAAAATTCAAATACCCACATGGTATGAGACCTCTTACTTTTACCACTCCATGCAATTGTCATAATTAAACTCTTACCTTCATGGGTCCTACTTACACCCTTGACATTACCAGTTTGGTTGGTCCTTTGGAGGAGATTGCAGAATTTGCCCACCAACTTTTGATTTTGGACTTGTTGCCTTATCCCTTTCTCCATAGGGTTGCTAGTCACATTCGTCAGCATCAGCAACATATCCAGCCATGTCCATGTTGTCGTTGGGTTTTCCACTAATGCCAACATCAATGCAATAATCATCATTAGTGGTTCATTATAAACGTATAATCCTCACTATTTTTACTAGCATGTAATATCCTATGCATGCAAGGCATATCCTCATACATTTCATGTATAAAACTTGGAATCATAATTAGCAAGACAGGGTTTAAGGAAATTTCCCTTTTCAAGTCCCTCATCCCTGCATGGAACTCCTTTCCCACACAACAGCTGGTTTGACTTCATGGTCTTGCTACCTTTGGTATGCAATTCCCGAATTTGTCCATTTTGACAGTAGCACATTTCTCATTCAAGCAGTCACTAGAACTTTGCTGCTCCACACTCAAATTCCGATGACTCTCCTGTGTTCCCTGCTGGATAAGCTTTCCAACGCCTATCCACTGGCTTCATTCTGACCTCAGGTGTGAAAACCACACTACTTATAGAATGATGGCAAACATACAACTGTATTTTGGTCAGGAATGCTAACTTCAGTCACCTAGGGTTTTCTCCCTTTTCAGCCCTGTGACCACTGACAGTCTGTTGAATCTACTGAAAACCTATTGAAAGACAGTTGAAAACTGCTTGAAAAATTACTGAGAATTTCCTTTGAAAAACCCAAATCTCCTTTGGAAATTTATAAAACAACAATTATGTTAAAACACAGAATTTTCTCTATCTCTTGTTCAGCTCTGTAATCCACTAATAATCTGCTGAAAACCCGCTGGAAGACAGTCGAAAACTGCAGGAAAAACTACTGAGAAATTCCTTTGAAAAATCCAAATTCCTTAGGCCCAATCGGACCTTCTTCCAACTATTTTTCGACATTTCGGTGGTCAAACCAACTACACTTCTGATCTGCATCGGTGAGCAAATTAACTGTTCATCAATGATCTATTTGCTTACTCCTTTCCGACATTTCGGCGGACAAAACAACTAGACTTCAAATTTGCATTGGCAAGGAAACCAACTGTTGATCGGGTGCACAGTCATTTGAGCAACTGCAACGGCGGAAAAAGATCTTTCTATAGTTTCCACGGTGAACCGACTGAGCTTCCAATTGACAATCGGATCATTAACAAATTTTTGATGCTTTTATACTCCTCAAAGTTTTCTTCTAATCGGGTCTCTTCCCTGCTAACTCCCCGATGTTTCAACGACTGCAACTTCTAAATTCTTCCACTGTATCAGCAAGTTACTCATCTATTTTCTTCCACCGTATCGGCCTTGTCATGGTCTACTATTCTAAGTATTATCTACGATAGCATAGATTAACCTGTTGCGTCAGCGACCGGGTGCCCTACGCATTAGACGGTTAGTCATCAAGCTTTCCGCAACGGCGGCCCATAATCTCCCCAAGTCTTCTGCAGCCACAAGTCTATCGGTGATCAGAACCCGTAGAAGCTGCAGCATCAGTGCTCGAACGCATTCCTCATCAGGTGGTTAGTCCTCTTGACCTCCGCAACAACAGATGTTCGACCAAAAAATTTACCCGACGTAGCTCATCGACAAACGAATCATTTGAGCATCGGTGATGTGATCAACTAACCATTGCCGATGGCCGATGATTCTAGGACTTAGAAAAATTTTCGATTTTTTCTCTCTCTTCCTTTCCAAACTTCATCGGCTCAACCATCCTTTATTCTCCACCGATCAGTTTCTTATCTGTCGGTGAAAACTTCCTCTATCCATCGCTGGTCAAACAACTATTTGTCGCCGCCGCTCGAAGCTACTGTTTACTAACACCTCGGCATCGACGACTGGTAGGACTAGTGCGTTGGCGAGATAGTTGACTAAGCAGCCAAAATGACGGCAGATGAATCATTAACCCCTTTCGATGTTCATCGATGACGTCATCAACTAACATGCTCCGATGGCCGACGAAGTCAACACTTAGAAGAATTTTCAGAAATTATGTGCTATTGGTGGTCGGAGGCTCTACCCGTCGGAGGCATAGTGGTCTAGCCATCTGCAACGGCGGTGGTCAATCGGCTAAGCATCAGCGATCCATCCGTCTAAGTGTCCCAATGTGCTGACGGCCAAACACTTAAAAATTGTCCAAAATTTTCCTTCGTAGTCTTCCACCGCATTGGCCGTCGGATCAACTATCCGCCGAGTGGCCTTCCCACTAAGTGCTCCGATGGGCCGATAGTTCTGGCACTTAGAAAATTTTGTGAATTTTCTTGTCTTCAATTTTCTGATTGCTGCTGGGCAGAAGGAAACCTCCCTCTGTTATCTGATCTATCATGGCCCATTCAGGCCCATGCTGCAACCAGAGCTCTGATACCACTCTGTAACGTCCCTGACCCTCTAACCGGTGAAGAGGACGCTACTAACACCAAACATACGGGAAAAAAGCCCCATGAACATGAACAAGCATATAATGCTGAAATAAAAAGATTAAACATAAAACATACTAAGATGCATAATCCTTCATATACATAGCGGAAGAAACATAGATTCATTGAAGCATACCACATGTTCATTATATTCATTAATCAGTAAATATAAATGCAGAGACAAAATAGTCAAGAATACTTATCTTAAACAGAATTCGTCCAGCAACCAGCTACGTTGTTGCAACGTTACACACAACCATAGGCCAGTGTGCTCATCAATCTCTCAGCAACACTGCCACCCCCAAGCTGGGCATGATTCCTCAAGGAATAAGGGTCAAAGCAGGCTTACACATAGCCAAGGTACACAAATCAGCCAAGCCCACATAGTAGGTTTTATCAGGCTGTCAAGGAGCTAGGAAATGCTAAATGCTAAGCTGGTGGCCTCAATGGAGAGCTAAGGAAGCCTACACCAGTGCTAACCTGACTTCTAAGGCATCCACACACCCAACACCAGGAATTAGTACTTTCTCTACTTTGCAGTCCCTCAGGCCCTGAATTCCCTTTCCAATACTCTTCAAGGGTTGTGGGTAAAGAAAGCCAGCAGTCCAAGTCTATTTGAGTGGCTCCAACACCAGTTTTCTCAAGCATACCCAGCCTCTAATCCTACTCTCAACAGTCCAAAGACCAACCACTGCATACCGCATCAAAACAAACATTTCACAACTCTGTGAAGAAGATGAAGACAACAGGGTGAAAACCCCAAACAAAAGGGTGAACACGGCTCAATTCCACAAGACAACTCAGAGTTGTTCTTGGCCCTAGCATGGCCAAAACAACTCAGCAACAACCCAAAAAGGCACTTGCACACACAACAACCTAAAACCAGGGGAAGACAACAGCCCCAATATCAAAATGAAACGATGGCAACCTTACACAGTCTGCAATTGGGAAAGAAGCCAAACTCCCAGCATGGATAGGGGGAAACATAGACGCACAACAAAACCCCAAATGGATGTTTGCACATGCAGCAACCCAACTAGGGATAGATCAACAACCCAATCCCCTAAAGAAACAATGGAATAATACACAGTCTGCAGATGGGGAAGGAACCGATCCTCAATCTGTGCATGAGGGGAAAAAGACACAACCCAAAACAAAATATGTAAGAAACACATAGAAGGAACCGACATCATAGGTCACGATGAAACAACAGAGCGCTCCACAATCCAGACACACTAGCAATGTTGGACAACAATGGTCCCTTCCCAACGATGAAGCCAATGCACCCTTCACAATCGGCAATGGTGGAGTAAATAGAACACCGCACAGTCTGGAAATGGTAGAAGATACAAACTTCCTGTGTGAACAGGAGGAAGACATATCACTCAGAAAACCACGCAAAACACCCCATAGTGAATAATCACAGCAACATTTTTCAGTCCGACAATGGAGGGGTCGAAAACACAGACTTTCTATCTGAACGAGAGGAAGAACGTTTCTCTGATTAACAAGGCAGTGTGTGAAGGAATGGTAAACCCCCATAAATGAATTGTAGCCCCCTTTTAGCTTCGCTCAGTGTGAGGGAAATGAACAGACTCCCGATCCGGTTAATGGGCAGGCCATCAAGAGGCATGTCGTGGAGAGAGTGTAGGCGTGAGCATGGTGGTGGTTTTCCCTGCCAACAAATAGATGCCCCCAACTAACAACAGAACAACAGGGTGGTTGACACATGGAAAACTCCCAGTGGCCCCCCCACGGGTTAGACAACCCCCCCTTAACCTTCAGAATCATGCCCTTTTCATTTAATGTTGCACCATCGTAGCTAGCTGTAGGTTTAATTAAATTGATGTGCATACTATAATGTACAGGATAACACGATATACCATCGACAATGATCCCTATTACCGAAACATACACAACCAAATCGATGTTGGGGCTTTTGCCTTTAGCTCCTCACCATGATTAATAACAAAATATACATCATGTACCCTTTAATGCAAACGGGGTCAAAACTGGGGTATTACAAAATCACCAATAGGGTGGTCAAACTGACCATAAACATAACCAACAAAGAGGATCAAATAGTGGCTTATATATATGTATTCATATCAATAGTATCGGTCTCCAAAAATAACTTACATGAGAGTAAAATGCATCAGTCTAAATATATAACAGTGCCTCAGTCATATAGCCCTTCTCTTGAACAAAAAATCTCCCTCTGGCACTGTATGCTTGCCCCCCTTTTATAATTACAAAGATCCCAAAATGAAGTAGTTCCATCTTCACTTATTTAGGTCAAGTTCGAAACTACTCAACAGTTACATCAACCAACTTTTGAAAGATTAAAAACTAATTGACTGAAAATAGCAAAATCAGATTCTTGGGAAATTTGGCGAATTTCTGAAAAATGGGTCTCAAAGAATCCTCCATATCTCTCGATCCGGGACACCTGTGCAAAAAATGAGAGAGGTTTTTCTAAATGCGTCCATTATGAACAAAAAACTCTCTTTATTTTTAATCTTATACTCCAATTGATCAGAAGACATGTCGAAAGTTTGTAACTAAAACAGTAAATTATTTCATATTTTAAACCCTGAAAAATAGGCCTTAAAGATCAATTCGAATATTTCAAACCTTGACATATGTTGTAAAACTGAGAGAGGTTTTTGTGAATGAGCCTGTTGTGGACAAAAAACTCTTTTGGTTTTCCAGAATTTGTTTCCATCACCTCGTAATATGCTCCCAATGACAATGACAAAAATAGAGAAAAACATAGATTTTGGTTTTTTATCTCTTAAATCTTCTTCAAGGATGCATTCATGCTCATCCTAGTCATGTTTTTCTGCTCTACACAATTCCAATAACCTCCTTGCTCCATAATTTCTGAAATTAAACACCGAATGACTTCTTGGAACTAAACATGATTAGATATATTAACAAATCTGAGAATATGTGGCTTCCAATTTTAGAATTCATGACTTCCCCTGTCTTCAGTTCTTTTAGTGATGAATCATCATGATTTTTCCAAGTGTTATAATATATTAAACAACTCCTTGGTGGTATTTGAACATCATAAAATGTAATGTACCAACACAGGCCATGAATCAACCATGATTTTCCATCATTTCAGATTCCAGCAGTGCCTTAGTGTATGCAGTTTTAATCACTGCGTTGTGGGAATGTGTCCATAAAAAATTCTTTGCAAACAAGCTCAACATAGAGGTTAAATTACAACATAAGAGTTAAAGAAAATGCTAATAAGTATTTTGAAGACTTTTTTTAAAGAAATGAAGGATTTAATTAATGCACTATGTATAGAGGTAAAATAAAATAAAATAACATTCATAACATAGAAAATGGAAAGAAAATCAAAACTATTCAATTTAAAATAAAACAAAATAGAAGTAAAAAGGAATGGAAAATTAAGAAAAAATCAAATAGGGACTAGGTACGATTCCAGTCCTAACAGTTTCCATAGGATTTCCTCATGCTTGTATCTCTCTTTTATCTGGCTAGAAAGTGTGATTTCCAAGGGGTTTAAGGAAATCACCAGTCCTCCTAAAGCCTCGACAATTTCTACGGCAATAACTTGACTTCCTTTCCAGATCGTTTTTAGGAGAGTTTCCAGAAGAGTTCTAGTGTGTTTAGTTTCATGTACAAAGAGAACAACTGGTTTGTATTGGAGAATTATCCTTCAGAACATTATTTGTTTGGAGGGCCCATTTATGCCCCTGATATTCTAGGATATCATTTTCATGAGGAAACTATGGATAGGGTTGAAAGACTCTATGCTAGTTGGGCATATTGCCTTGACTCTACCAGCTTGGCACCTAAGGTTTTGAGCCTCTGTAGATTTTATTTTCTTCCTCACTTCTTGATATCCTTCATGCCTTTCCTTAATTCCTTTGGATGGACATTTTGGATACCAAGATCACATTTCGCATTGTCTTTAAGATGGGAATCCGTCAGAAGTTGAATTTTCTTGGGTAGTATTGAGCTGAAAGCCTTCTTTTTGCATGCTTCCTCAAGAGCTTGTAGATCCAATTCCCCAATTTCTACATCACTCATATCATCATCCATTTGCATTTCGATCCCCAAGGATAGGTGTGACATCCTTCATTGAAGCATTGATGCGATGGTTGGATTCATGCTTCCCTTTGGCTTTTTCCCTTGAGAGGAATTGCATGGGTGAGTCTAATGGTGCATGCAACTCAACAGGAGCCTCATCATGCTTATTTTTTTAGGAGGGTTTCTCCTCCTCAGGGAGTTCCATCTCTTGGTCTTGCTATGATATTAAGTCTTCAAATTTGTTGCTAGTTTGGATATTCATCGTTTTGTTGATCATTGGGGTTTTTTGGCTCTAGCATTTCCTTGTTGGGGATTTTTTGAATCCATCCTTTTCAGTCTCCTCTTTCAGAACTATTGCTAGTGGCCCATTGAGAGGACAAGCTCTGTATAGGTTCCCATTCTCATGACATTTCCTGCATCTAAAGGGTACATGTTCGTAGTCTAATTGTTGGATGCATTCCACATCCTCATGCACCAAGCATATTGAATATGGTAGGGTTTTTCTATGTGCATGTAGACACATATTTTTGCATATGAGGTGTATTTTCTCATCAACGTTTGATGAGATATTTTGATAAAATTTCCCAGGGAGTTGTCGATGTCACTCAAATTTTTTGCATCCCAATAGTCCTGAGGTAGAGAGTATAATATGATCCATACCAGTGCCCATGTGAAATCCTCTATATTTGGGTTGTATCTCTCAACCCAGTTTCTTAGAAAGAGGTCCACATAATTATAGCAGTATGGCTCACCTTCCATGATGGATCCCTTGTCCTTTATATCAGAGAATATCATTCTAAAGAATCCTTTGGATCCTAGTTGCAGATCAAAATGAGCTTTGGGATTCCATCTGGTGTTGATCCAATAGATTAGGGCCCTTTTAGTTAGCCATATGCCTATGAATTTGCAAATAATTGTATGGTCCTTCATGAATTGAATGCATTCATTGATTTGACTTGGTGGAAGCTGGATCCTTGTCCTAGTGCTGGATATCGGGATGCTTGTATTGGTTCCTCAGGTTTTCCTTAGATTTTTCTTTTTGATGCGGTTTTAGGGAATTTTTTCTATTTTTTGGGCCCTGAACGTTCTAGTATGTATTGTTCATTTTCCTTGATGGTGTCTTCTTCATTGAGGTCGTCTTGCTTTTTGTTGGTTGGGTCATCATATGCTTGATATAGATTTGCAGTTGTGGGTTCCACGTGGGGGTGAATGGTTTCTGGATACTCTCCTTCATGCATTCAACTAATTATTTTTTTCCTGATCACCTTGGATTTGGTTTCCTTGGAACTTGGGTAGGGATTATGTATCTGTGGATGGGAGGGGCCTCTGCCCCCTCCCCCCCACGTTCTACCATGGAGCCACCGAGGTAGTTTGAGGCTAAAGGTGGGAGCTATAGAGAAGAGGGTGCACGAGGTCAGGCTGTGCAGAGATGGTATAGATGGTTATCCATCATAAAAATCAAGTTCAACTTGATGGTATAAAAAATGATTATGTTATTCATAAAAAAAAAATTAAGAAAAGATGTGTTAAGAGAGGGGGTTCCAATTGTTATATTTGAGGTCTATTCTTGATTATTCGTAAAGTCACTATTGCCATGGTCTCAATTAAAACCCCTTAATATTTTCCCAAGCAAGTCCTTCCTTCTTAGGATCAACGTTGATTTCCTCTCGACTTGAATCCCTTGATGCGACTCCTTACTCAGTACAACCATCCTATAAAACCTCATTATCCTACGTTCCTTCATATCTACCCAAGAAAAATCCATCAATGTTAATACATTCACTAGATATTTTTTAACCTCAGGTATTCCTTTAGGCCCATCATTGTTGGTCAATGACTCTACTCTTCCCCATTTTAGGTTCCTCCTTAGAGAGGCCATGATGAGACCCTTAATGCCAACCTATTATGGCCATTTCAAGTAGCAACTCATTGCACCTATGTCGACTAAGATAGACCCCTTAATGAGCCAACTTGTGATGACTTTGTAAAAATATATAAAGGAAACCCTCACTAAAGGTGCTCAAGACGAAGTGAATTTGGCAACAATCACTTCCTATTCATGCATTAAAATAGTAAAAGAACCCCTAGCTTCGATTATTCCAGTAGTAGAAGACACAATATATTAGACTCATGACCTCTTGAGCATTGGGTCAATCTACAAGTTTAATAACCTTTGGATAAAATTCACTAATAAGTATGTATATGGATTTCGATTACCTAGAAGCATAGAATCAAGGAAGGATTCTACATTTATCTTTGTATAAAAGGACATTTTTGATTTTGGCATGAATAAGGACAAAGATCACATATTTAACTCAAGCCCTTAGTTATGGGGAAAATTTGGACTATGCATGAAGCCATGGACCCCAACCATCAATCCATTTTCAGGCTCTTTCTCCACTACCCTAGTATGGGTAAGGATGATCAACCTCCCAGTTTAGTTATGTGGTTTTCAGTGTTTAAATATATTGAAAATATGTTTGGAAAATTCCATTTCCATGGTGTAGAAATGCAAACAAGGTGTATCTCCATATATGTTCAAATCTATGTGGATATTGACTTCAACAAAGGTTTTATGGCATAAATCAAGGTAGTTACAAAAGGATACACCTTGGCATAGCTCCATGAATATAAGTCAATTTCCTTTCAAATGCAAGGTGTGTTATAAAATTTGTCAAATTACAACCTAATGTCCAAAACCCAAATAAAATCGTGCCCTTGGGGTATCTCACAAAAAAAATGGTGGATGGGAGCCACAAAAGAGAATCACATCATCCTCTCAAAGCACACTCATGTAACCTCCAATCCACCCTTGGAAGCTTCTCCAAGAAAGTAGAGAGAAGGGAATCCCAAAGGAAACATCCCTTCACAAGAGGGCTTACAAGATTTATCCTCAACTGTAGAAACAATGTAAGTAGCTTGTCCCTTTAATTTTTAGAATCTAGTAGCATATTCATTGATCCTACGTCCATGAGTATAAGAAGAACCCAAGGTAGCAAGAAACTCATATTGTAGTGTACTTATATAGAAGATACAAATAATTTAAGAGAAATATAAGAAGAAATGCAAACAATAGGAAATGAAAGAGAGACAAAACATAATAAAACACCTATATAAATGGATCCCCTTTCCAATATGCAAAAAGGAATGAGAAATGTTCACTTGACTCTAAGGGACTATTGATAAACTTGTAAACCCACTAATTTAAATAATTAGTACCCAAAGTAAACCCAAGAATCTTCAGGGAACAAGGCCGAGTGAAATAGGGCATAGAGCCATTACAACAATATTCTCATTATAAGAATTCCACATGCCACTAACGAGAGTAGAGACTAGGTGGAGAGGATAACACTCCATCCCACAACCAATCTGACTACACCCACTTAATAGATTTGAAATTCCTATGTTATTGCTAATGTACATTAATTAATATATATGTAATATTTAATATATCTCACTAATTTATCTTCATTGAATATATAATTATAATGTATATAATGATAATATATAACTATAATGTATATTCAATGAATGTTAACATAACCATGTTATAAACTTTTAAATGGTTATGTGGATAACCACTTGGTGATTGACGCATGCATGGTCACCAAGTAGTGGAATTCTAAATCGTGCATATGGAACCTTGAATAAAATTAGAGTTGATGAAACCATGAACCTATTTGCAAGTGGCATAATATTGCACATTTGGTGGTTGAAACTCCAACAAAGTTAATGGATCCATGAACATTGTTGGTGGAACCATGAGCTCTCATTATGGAACCATATTGGTGGAACCAAGAGATTTTTTATGGAACCATGGGCTCTATTTATGGAACCATGGGCATTGTTGGTGGAACCATACGCATTGTTGGTGGAACCATGAGCTCTATTTATTGAACCATAAGCACTGTTGATGAAACCATGAGAAATGATGGTGGAGCCATGAGCTCTATTTATGGAACCATAAGCATTAGTGGTGGAACCATGAGTAATGGTTGCAAGTTGGTGCAAACATGAAAGGAACCTTGAACAAAAATCATGGTAAAGGAGCATTGAACCACGAAAAATGTAAATGGAACCATGGACAATATCGATGGAACCATGAACAATGTGGGTGGAACCATGTACAATGCATACAACACCATGTGCAATTAAGGAACCTTGAATATTGTTGGTGGAACCATAATATCATAAGCATTATTTATGGACCAAGAAACATTTGGTGAGTAATGCATACATGGTCACGAGGTGGTGGAATCCTAAATAATGCATATGGAACCTCGAACAAAGTTAGTGTTGATGAAACCATGAAAATATTTGGTGGCATAATCTTGCACATTTGGTGGTTGAAACTCCAACAAAGTTAACAGATACCTGAACATTCTTGGTGGAACCATGAGATCTATTTATGGAACCATGAACTCTAGTTATGGAACCATGAGTGTTGTTTGTGGAACCAAGAGCTTTGTTTATGGAACCATGTGAATTATTGGTGGAACCATGATCTCTATTTATGGAACCATGAGCTCTATTTTTGGAACCATGAGCATTAGTGGTGGAACAATGAGTAATGGTTGCAAGTTGGTGGAACCATGCAAGCCTACCTTGAACAACAAAATTCATGGTAAATGATCATTGAACCATGAAGAATGTAAATGCAAACCATGGACAATTTCAATGGAACTATGAACAATGCGGGTTGGACCATGTGCAATGCATACAACACCATGTGCATTTAAGGAACCTTGAATCGCGTTGGTGGAAATGTGAATATTGTAAGAATTATGTATGGACCACAAACCATATGGTGAGTAATGCATACATTGCCACTGTTATCCACTAAGTTTCATTTAGGGGATCCTTCAAGTGAGCTAGCAAGGATCAAAACAAATCAATTGTTCTTACTCAGTGCTCAAGAAGTTTTGTGGTTTCATTAGGGCCAGTTGTGGTCACTTTTTCGCATGTTCACACCCCTTCGGGGGAATTGTAATAAATGACATAGCATGATGGTTTATTTTTGTAAAAGGCTTGGAATTATTAGGACTTGGCGATCAAAATCATCATCCTCGAGTGTTTTTTCCCTCGTCGACTATGTAACACTTTTTAAAGCGACATATAATTTTCAATTCTTTCACTCAAAATCCTCCAACGTCGGGATGGTGAAATTGGTGATTTTGTCTTAAAAGTTTATTAAAGACTAGGGTCTATGTATTATACCATGCTAGTCATAGTCCTCAAGTTTCATGGGCATGCTCTAAGTCTTTCATAGGATTTTTTAATATTTCATTTTTTAATAAAATCATCGATAGGGTGTATTTTAATTATAAAAATTTAAAAGGTCATAAATTTGGGACTAGGGGGCCAATTTGGTCATGGAGATGCTCGTTTTTGAACCAGACCCCCACTTAACCCCTAACCCACTTTTGAGAGTCAAATTAGTAAATTTCAATTATTAATTTTGATTTTCCCTCCAAAATGACTTACAGGGTCAAATAAATGGGAAAATTGGAGAAAATCCAATTCTTAAATGAAAGGTAGTTTGTATGAGACTTGTCTCTGAGGTGTTAGGGTGGTTGAGGATGTTGTTTGGGGGGATTATGAGCATAGAGAAGCATCTCCTATCATCATGGGAGGGGCTCTAACTCACCTCCACCAAAGAGGGGCACATTCTCTCAATGAGGGTTTTTGTTGCCACTTGAAAGGAGTGGTTAGTGGAGGTGGAGGCTTCCCAAACCAAGTGGGACACCTAAACAGAGGTGGAATCCTCTCCTCCCATGCATGAAAAAATTCCCCACACTTATACCAACTCCCAAACTGCCTCTCACATTGGGAATTACACCCAATTGGGGTTTGAGCTCTCTTTTGTGCTATAAAAGTAGGATTTTTCTCCTCAGTCAAGAGGATGTATTGAACCTCTGCCCATTGTAATTATTTTGCTGAAATTTTGTTAATAAATATTGAAGTCTTTGGAGGCTCATTGTGGCATTGTCTCATGGTTATGCAATTGGATAATTTATGAGGTGATATTCAGCTAAATTAGGCTTTCTTTTTTGTCAAGTTTGGTAGTATTGATCTAGCTTCCTTTTGGATGAACATTTGCTGATGTCAATTTTTTCATTTATGTTTTATTTGTAGAATATTTCAGGATTAATATGTTGTAGTCGATTGTACTAATATTCTCCTTGTCTTTTATGATGAAATGTACTAGATTAACCATGCTTGTTTGAGGATTTTCTAGTTTTTGCAGGTTGATTTAGGTGAAAGGATTTTAGAGTTCAGTTGCATCCACCTTATTTTCCATTACATTATATGAGCTGAAATCTAATGCATTTTGTTCTACATAAGCTTCTCTCCCTCATACCTTTCAAGATCAGGGCTCGGGGACCTCTATTTTCTCTCTTCAAAAGTCAAATCTTTATTGGTTACTGGTTCTTTTTGTTTGACAAATTTTAGATCTGAAAAGTATGATATTTAAATCTAAGTTTGTTAAGAATATATATATATATATATCAGAACTAGAATTTCTTTGAAGTATCATCTCAAACTAGATCTAGATTCATACTTTAAGTGCTTGTTTTCATAGAAAATTTTACAATTTTTCAAGTACTTGAGTAGTATAAGTTTTTTTTTGTTTACTTTTATTTGATCAGTTAATGGGATTCTAAAATAAATCACTCACTGGTATTTAGCAGGTATAAGAAAAAGGAGAAGGAAACACTGTTGAAACACAAACTTTTCATCATCCAAAGCACCTAAAATCCTTCCTTTTTCCCTCTTCTTCATTTCTCTTTTCTTTCAAAGAGTGTGTAAGCCTTTGATCCATTTTCAAGGGTAAAAAAGAATTTTATTTTCTGATTTCATCAATTTCTAAATTTCATCAATAAAGAAATCAAGTGGGTTACACAACGCCCACACTCCATCCCCCCTGGGGGATTAATAGTCTCTTTCATGGTTTTCATTTTACTAATCAACACTTGCACACACTCCAAATTCTAGAAATGATGTATAGTTTAGTTGTTTTTCTTTGATATCATCTTTAAATTCCTTACCCAACTCGTTGCCACAAAGTATGCTCTCACCACCAACCAAAGGCTTTTTGTTGATTATTAGTGGATGATGAGCAAGTGACACATAGTTTTGGTTTAATTTGTCATTGGAGTATTTGATTCTACAAACATATTTTTCTTCATCACATTGGAATAAACATTTTTTCTTAAACCCATGTATGCTCTTTCCCTCTATGGGCTTTGCCTGGTCATTGGGGAATCAAAAGTGGTTTTCAACACTCTCTAAATTCCTCACATTAATCTAATAATTCATTAATAAAATCAGCTACCCGAAAGAACATTATGAAGATTCGGTGTACAATAGTTGACAATTGTGGGAAAATTCTTCAAATGAAGCGGGAACCACTGAGTAACGATGACGCAGGAGCATTAGCTCTCAAGGCCAACTACTAAATTTCTGATCAGACCTTAAGGTATTGACATTTTCCCAAGGAGGGGTTTATTGTAAAACCATTGTAGATCTCATGTAAATAGTTTATTTCTAGATAACAAGCATAGGCATATTTTTGGTTTTGTTGTTTTGTTGAGTCATAAGTTGTTAGCACTAGTAGGAGTGATTGCGGATCATGAATTCCTGCGTGGAGATCAAGCCATAGTTTTTTTGTTTGTGACAAGGATGTTTTCATCATGCAGTGTAGTTGTTTTTTTTCGGTGGCAGTACCAGTCAATGTAGGAGGTAACAGTTAGGTTAAATATGCAGAGTAGAGAAGAAGAGGGGGTTCTGTTCTTTAGTTCTGTTCTCTTGGGTTAGAATCCCATTTGCATAGAGACAGACAGACTTGCATTTGGTTCCGCTTGTAAATATTTTGAGAAGATGGAAGAAGGAGAACCAAGTGGTGTGCCTGTGTGGTTTCTTAATAGGAAGAGTACCTGTGTGTTTATAGTGTTATGAGCCTTTATGCATTTATTGTTTGAAATGTGTGCCCATGCGGAGCTGACTTCGGCGGTTTTCTAAACATCTGTGTATTTCTGTAAAATCGTTGATTCACACATGAAATTGTTACTTGAATGTCTGGAATAGTTTGTAGATGCATGCATAGGAGGGTTAGGCTAATTACTCTTCAACTTTGCAAGCTGGATTGATCGATTCCATGATCAATCGGTACATCGCACAAGTTTTCTTCCTTAACCAGTTTATTGCAGAGAACGAACAGTGGAGATCGAGTCCGCAGACGAAAATATGACGGTCCAAGAGAGATCCACAATGAAAGTTGCAAAGGTGATAATGGATCTACAAAGATCTATGAGATCCGCGCCAAAGGGTAGATCGATAGTCGTGGAGGAGACCGTAAAGATCTGACAGTCGGGAGAGTTGCAAGGGAGCAACTTTGGAAATTTGGCCGTGCATCCCACATACCCCAATCTGCTTGCGGAAATCCTGTTGTGAAAACAATGCTGTGGGAAAGTCTATTTCGAAAAGGTGGTTGCAGAAACAATGTTGCGGGAAAGCCTGTTGCGGAAAGGCAGTTGTGCAAACAATGCCGCGAGAAATCCTGTTGTGAAAATAGTGCTGTGGGAAGGCCTGTTGTAGAAAGGTAGTTGGAGAGACAAGGTTGCGGGAAAGCCTGTTGCGGAAAGGCGGTTGTAGAAATAGTGTTACAGGAAATCCTGTTGCGGAAAGGTGGTTGCGGAAACAGTGCTGCGGGAAGGCATGTTGTGAAAAGGCGGCTGCACAGACAGGGTCATGAAAAACCTTGTTATGGAAGCCAAATTACAGGGAGGCAATTTAGTGTAGAATTTGGCCGATGGCTAAATTTGGTAGTCCTGCTAATTGTAGGAGCCATGAGATCCTGGAGGTGCTGGTAAGGTTGTCTTTGGTCGACCCCCCAATAGTAAGCGACCTCCAGATACAATCAGGATACATCCTTGTTGGTGTAGTTTTGGACACCTTCTCAGAGACTCCGAATCATTCCACATTTCTGAGTGAGGAACCACTTTTGTCATCTTCCAGATATATTCTCAGTACTTTGTATATCGAAAATCCCCTTCCCGTAACTCAACTCATATTTTAATAATTAAAACTAACCAAGACACATTACAAAACATTTATTTTCAACAACATTATTTTACTTTGACTCCATTGGCACTGATCTGATTCACATTTATTTCAATTTTCTTATGTGTTGATGTTATGCTGTTAGAATATTTATTTAAATTTGCAAACAATCTTGTATCAACATTTACTTCAAAAAACTCCTAAACAACTTACTTCTATCAATAACAATTAAAATTTAATGAGCCTTAGACAACTCTTTTTAGGGACCACCTCCCTTGGCTTTGTTAGGAGTTTTACCTAAATGGAGCAGTCAAGATCAAGTGACAATACTTGAATCAAGACTTGCCCCCAAGGACACACCTAGCAGCTTGAAGATTTCTGCTTTACTTAACCCCAGGTGTGTGAAAGGCGACAATAGTCACACGGTGGTGGAAGCCTGAATAATGCATATATGGAACCTTGAACAAAGTTAGAGTTTATGAAACTATGAACATAGTTGATGGCATAATCTCGCACATTTGGTGGTTGAAAATCCAACAAAGTTGATTGCCATCCATAAACCTTGTTGGTGGAACCATGAGCTCTATTTATGGAACCATGAGCTTTATTTATGGAACTATGAGCATTATTGGTGGAACCAAGAGCTCTATTTATGGAACCATGAGCGTTGATGATGGAACCATGAGTTCTATTTATGGAACGGCGAGCATTAGTGGTGGAACCATGAGTAATGGTCACAAGGTGGTGAAACCATGCAAGGAACCTTAAACAAAATTCATGGTAAAATAACATTTTAAGGGTGGAACCATGAAGAATGTAAATGTACCAATGGACAATTTTGATGGAACTTTGAACAATGCGAATGGAACCATGTACAATGCATACAAAGCCTTGTGCAATAAAAGAACCTTAAACAACTAAATGTAAATTTAATAACTAAATGTAAATTTAAATTATTTTTTCTAATTATTACATAGCTAGTTCTAAAAAACTACAATAAAACAAAACAATCTCTTAATTTAAATTTGTTAGAGAATGCCTATATAATTAGTGTCATAATTTCAAGGATTTATTAGTTTATTAATTTAAAAATATTAAATTTTTTTTAGATGAATATGATTTATTCTTTACCATTATAATAATTTTATAAATAAATATCGTTATGTAGTCACAAAAATATTGCATACACTAACCTATCATGATATTTTGGAAAAAAAATCTATGCACAAAAACAAGAAATTTGTGAGATTAAACTCTTCTTACCAAAATTGCTATGCAAATCTGCATGCCTACATTGATTCCTATTAATACAAGAAAAAACCACAATACACATATGATTGATCACTGTCGTGCTTGGAGACATCCATCAAATTTCTTCTAATGACACAAATTTCTTGATGGCACCCTCTACATTGTTAAGTCTTGCAGAATAATTCACAAGGATAGATAGTTGATAGATAGCTCTCCTTCTCAATCATGATTTCATTGCCATAGCCTAATGGGTTGGGATATTTGAGGTAGAGGAATTGAGTTGGAACAATTTATATTCTCCACATTTTATAAGAAACTATAGTGTATTGAATCCATTGACTAGCGAGTGAAAGTTAATTATATTGATAAAAAAAATTAAAGTCAGTTTCTCTGAATATAAGTTCAATTTTCATGGATATGTTTACAGCCATATGGAAGAGAAGGAAAATATTGTGGTCGCATGAAAGAGGGTGGGCATGTGCACCCTTTGAGTTAGATTACATGGTACACAAATTTATGTTTTTGGATATTAAGATGGACAAAAGTGGTGTTTGAATAATGAATTTTTGTGATTAATGAAGGCAACGAATTTAGAGTAGGTTGATGGCACATGGAATTTTTATGTGTTATGCCATTAATAATGTAATGTTTATGGAATGTAGGTGCTTAAACATGATTGGCCATTTCAATTGAATGGTGTTTGTTCTATTTACCAGAAGAGTCTACTTGTCCATTTTCATCTTCATGAATATATAGTAAATTATTCATTCACATTATTGCCATTTTCATGAAATATATAGTAAATTATATTGTCATTTTCATCTTCATGAATATATATAGTAAATTATCATATTATTGTCCATTTAGATTTAGTGCTTGTAAAATGGATATAATGATGTGTACACACGTTGTTTATGGTCTTACTTAGCAACTTATTTAAATGGTTGAAAGAAATTTGATTATGGGTGACTTACTTGTTAGTGCTTTTAACTTATATGACAAGTGTATCAACTATTAGAATGAGGAGATCTATAGAGATGAAAGGAAAATGTATATTCAAAGAAAGTGTTGCAGGGTTAATAAAAATAATAATTCAAGTAAACTCTATTCCAACTTTTTACTTCTCATTAATAACAAAATGAAATTTTAATTAGAAAAAATTATAAATATTTAAGTGAAAAGAATTTATTATTGTTTCTTTACCAGTGTGATTAATGGATAATGGAATTTACAGTGAAGAGATTTAATTGCCTTACCCTTCAAGGTGAGGTAGTGAAGAGATTAGTTATGAAATATACAAAATAAGACTTAAATGAAGATAAATTAGCATTAGAAGTATGGTAATTGTATATGCATTTTGAGGCTATCTTTTAGCTTTCCATCGCTTCAGGTGTAAAAAAATGAATAATTCAAGTAAATTTTGGAATTAGCGTAATGTGTAGTTGTAACTGCCAGTTAGTAGTGGTAATAAATATTTTTGTGTTATTTGTAGGTATATCTTATACCGCTGATATTTCCTATGTTCAAGTGCCTAAACATCATGAATATGGTTTTCTTTAAAAAAAAAAGTCAAAAGATAATGTTGTTTTATGAGATTTTACTTTTACGGCGACATAAAAAAGTTTTATTTGAGGATTGTAAAGTAGGACTATGTCCTTAAATATCATGAAGAAACTAATTTGTCACTTACGGGCTGATAAAAAGTTCATAAATAAAAAGGATTTACTTCCGTATTTGGGCCAAAAATATATGAGAAAGGTGGAGTAATGTTTTATGAAATAATTATTAAAGTATTTTGGTCTTTTTGCAAATTATTTTACCTTAAAGTATTTTGTTTAATAATGAATATTGCCCAATTATTTGACTGGAGATAGCAAGAGACAAGAAAATGGTAAATTTGAGCAGTAAATTCTGAAGTTTCGAGGATGACAATTTAAGACTTTGTGGAAGAGAGTCTTTCTTATATTCTTGCTTGGTGAAGAACCGTTGCATGTGGCACTTAAAGAAAAACTATTTATTGTTTAGTTAAGAATGAAGAAGTTATTGTGAAGTTCACACTGAAGTTGATATGTGGTCTGGTCTCAGAGCTTAGTAAAGAAATAGGGTGACTTATATAAGTGCTAGTCAAGGAGAAGGAGTATAAGCTTGGTTTAGAAAAAGGGGAGATGCGGTTGTTGAAGAAGTTGTTGAGATGAATCTCACTATAGTTTTTGAAAGACAATTGAGTTGAAGATCACTAAAGAATAAAAGAGCACCTGCATTGATAAGATCTTCCATTGTTATGTAGAGAAAAGAGGTCATAAGTTTGAGCCAAAAATCAAGTCATTATGAGGAGAGCCAAAGCTATGTTTTCCCTCAGGTATTAGTCTATTTTTATGAAATATCATTTTAAGAGAAATATCCCGAATAAAAAGAAGGAATGGGTTGTCAAAAAAGACTTAAGCAAGCTAGAAGAATGAAGAACATAGAAAAATCCAAGAAATATGCAGACATATTTTGTGAAGTCTACGCTCAAGCTAAAGATTCAATAACTTATTTGAGAAGTGTTAGTTTGGAATGTCCCCCTCGTTTGCTAGTAAAGATTATGAATTTTGGTCTACTAAGATGCAAACATTTATTAGCTATAATGGTGTGCAAAATTGCATAGAAAATAGATGGTTTGGCCCAGATGATGATGTATTAACACTCTTTCATCCAACAAGCTCTGGATGTTAATATTTCATATGTATTTCTTGAAGAAAATACAGATAGAGAAGCCTGGGAATGTTTGAAGATAGATTTTCATGTAAGGGGGATATGTGGATGAGTCACAACATGTTAACATAACATTAGACAAGCCTGCAAAAGCAACAAAAGATAGTAAAATTGTTGATGAATCCCACTGTGCTAATATCAGTGGATGATGAAAATGTGTGTGAAGTTGGAGATGAGAAATAACTCATGATACATCTATCAGAAGAGAATGAAGGGATATATTGTGGAATCAATGTTGTAGAAACACCTAAATTTGATGAAAAATCTGCAGCAGCAGATGAAGAAAATATTATATATTGTCCAAATTTTACTTTTTGAGGTCTTGGCTTGTAAGCCAAAAATTGAAATTGATTTTGATGAGATTGTTGCGCCATACATAGTAGCAACAACAACAAAATTTGAGGATGCAGACAAAAAGATCTGTTGAAGCATATAAATTTGAAGAAAGTAAAGGATATGAAGACTCTGTCAATAAAACAGAGTGTGTGCAAATCATAATTGTGTAGATTCAACCGTCACAGTTTTCCCTCTGTATATTTCGTCAATGTTTATTGTTTATAACAAATATGAAGAAGTTGTCAAAGAAGAAGCCAGTATTGGTGAAACTTCCCAAGAAGCAGTAAGAATTAATGGTGATCATGATGATGAAGTCAAAACTACCATATCAATAGTATTTGAATTAACAAAAGAAGCCGAGGAGAATAAAGAGAACTATCTCAAAGTGCTTGAACTTGTGTGTCATACATGGGTTTGTAATGTTTTTGAAAATATGGATGATTTTAATTTTATTGAAGAATTTGATAATATTGTTGCAGTGTACACTGAATTTGCTTTGTTTAAAGGCATCTATGATGATGCTAAAAGGAAAGAGGTGACTGATTTGGTGACTCCAGAAGCAGTGATAGAAAAAATATTAATGACAACACTCAAGATGTTGTATGTTTTGTCACAGATAGAGTAGGTGAAGCAGAGAATGATGTTCTTAATGAAGAGTTAAAATTCTTGGAAAATGGCTTGAAAATCCAAGATATTATTATGAAGATGCTAGTCTTCCTGCAGAAGCAAAAAAGGATAAAGTTGACTGCCTAGTTGCAGAAGCAGAAAAGGAGAAAAATGATTGCCTAGTTGTAGAAGCAAAGGAATATTTGAATGAAGAAATGGAAAATGCTCTCAAAGAAGAGAAAAATGAAAAGAACCAAAATGGTTTTTATTATAATGTTTTCTATAATTCTGACAATTTTTTGAGTGTACAGGTGAGCAGCAAGTTGAAGCTAAAGAAGAAGTTGTTGAAGGTGAATTTGCAAATTATATTTTTGAGGATGCATTGGTAGAATCAGTTCAAGTCAGGTATTACTATATTTCAATATGTTCAAAGAATGAACCTGCACAAAAAATTATTGATGGAGTAGAAAGAAGATTGTGGGATTTCAGTATACCCGCATTACAATGTTTGAAAAAAAGATATTGATTTTAGTCCTTAGCATGAAGGACATTCAATTATTTATCCAAGAAAAATTTGCAGCTAAAGTTGTGGATAAAAGACTCAAGAATTCAAAGAAAATACTGAAGAAGAAGAAAGTGAAGACGAAGCTGAATACAAAGTAGAATGTAGAATTTAAAGTGTGCCATCGCAAAATAAGGAAGAAATGAATTTAAAATATGTTTCTTTGTTTGTGAAAAGCACCATAATTATGAAGGACAGGAAATAAAGAAAAGGGATGAAAAACAAAAGCAGCTCATTGGAAACAAAGAAGGAAATTGAGTTGAAGTAAGAGCCACAATCAAAGGCTCTTGTTTGAAGAAAAAAGTATTTCAAAGATGAGACTAAAAGTAAATCCTACTTTGAAGTTGCAGAGAACAAAAATAATAATTGTTTGAAGCACTAAAGTTGGAGCTAATGAATGGCATCATGAAGATATGACAAGTTTTATGGATGGTGATAAAACCAAGCCTAAACCGCCTGTGGATTAAAAAAAATGTTGTAACAATATGCACAAGTAGAGTTAAATTTTTTGAATGAAGTTGCAATGGCGTTAGAAGACATTGTTGATATTGAAAGCAAGCCATCTATAGACGATGAAGATTGTGCCATAGAAAAAGAATATAATTGCAATAAATATGCAGTAACATCATGTTGTATTTTTGAAAGATCGCGCACTCAGATGAAGTGGTGAAATTATGGAGTTGTAAGACATTAACAAAAAAGGATGAACAAGACTACAACAAAGTAAGATGAAAAATAAGTTGCAGAAGACAAAAGTTTGAACCTTGTACAGGTTTTTGTAAGTCAATATGTTAGGTTTACTTTTGTCATGAATTAATTTCCATGTCTATAATTCTTGATAGCTTCCAAGAGAAGCGTGCAAGTTGTTTGAAGTCGGTGGGTATTTCAAACCTGTGTAACCCAACATAATATATATGATGCAGTAGTCAAGATCGAGAAGAAGAGGTAGAACTCAAAAGATCCAAAGAGATATAGATGCATAGATAACTCACAAGAGAAGCACGTTCAATATAATATATATGATGCAGTAGTCAAGATCGAGAAGAAGAGGTAGAACTCAAAAGATCCAAAGAGATATAGATGCATAGATAACTCACAAGAGAAGCACGTTCAATAGAGAAAAAAAGTTAGAGAGCTCGCATGAGAGAGAGAACATAATAGAATCTTAGAGCACAAGATTTGCAAGAAAAATATTTTCAAAGTGTAAGGAGCTCAAGCTCATGGTAAAGTGTGCTAATATAGAAGAAGTGCAAGAACACCAGTCTTGAAAAGTTGAAGAGAAGGTGAAAAATAGTTGAGAGCCCAAGATCTATAAAAAAGTGAATAATTCAAGTGAATTCTGGACTAACTATGCATGCATTTGTAACTTCCAGTTAGTCACCCTAATAAATATTTTTGTGTTATTTGTAGGTATATTTTATGACACGCATATTTTCTATGTTTAAGTGCGTATATATCATGAATATGATTTTCCTATAAATATTAATCCCTTAATCCATAATCCCTAATCCATTAACCATTAAACTACCTAACCTCTAAACCCCAAATCCCTTAGCCATTGAACCTTATTTCCTTAAACCCTAGTCCCTAATCCAATAACCTCAGTAACCTCTAATCCATCCATCCCTAATCCACGCACCCTTAATCCACGCACCCCTAATCCCCAAAACCCATATTCCCTCAACCCCTAAGACCTCAATAAGTCAATTATTTAGACATATTAGGTGTAAACTTGGAAGCTAGACTAGACATTAAAAAACAAGATAAAACAAAAACTACAAAGGAAGCTAAACTGGAAGCGAAACAGGGAGTTAAACATAAAATTGAAAGAGGAGAACAAGAGGATGTCAAAAAAGAATTCAAAGTTGAATCTAAAGAAGGAGCTAAAGAGGAAGTTAAACTGGAAGTTTTCTTCGGTGCTATTTAGCATTGACTTTAGCACCTACTTGGTATGGTCGACACACAAATTTCCAACAATAGTTCCATCTCAATAAATAGCGTTGACTTTTTTGAAAATGTGAAGAAAATGCATTAAAACAATCATTGGGAAGAAAAAAATGGAGCTAAAAAGGGAGCTATTAAAATTAGGGGTGTCTTAACATAGCATCCATGACCATTCAACTTAGGGGTGTCTTAACACAGCACCCGCCACCAATTGTTCTACATTTCATGGATATTTCGTTCAACCTATATTGCATGTGTGTACCAGATATTAAAATTATACCAGCAAGTCTGTAAGTGTTGCAGATGGAAAACATCGCAGGTATCACAAAGTAAGATAATGTGTAATATGCAACTGTCCAGAAACGTTATGCGTATATGACAATGAAAGATAGAGAAATATCTCATCCGTACTGGATAAATTAATACACAGAGACTTAAAATGATCCTCCTGGATAAAATGATCCTCCTGGATAAGACACATGTTACCTGACTATGGCCCGATATACATCACTCAATGCCAAGATGCATGTTACCTAATTGTGACCTGATATACATCAATCAATTCAACGATCTTCTATATCTTATACGAGGATAGATCGGTTCTTATTATTTGTGGAAGTCAATCGGTTCTAGAGTGGAGTTACAAACTTTATGGGCATATTACAATTTTTATAAAGATATTTTAAATAATTTATTTGTGAGTAAGAAAGATATTGTAAGCAAGTTGAGTAAATTATTGAAGAATTGTAACTAAATAAATTTTATTTGTTTGAAGTTTTTTTATTTGTTTAATATGTATATATTTCTCTATCGAAATTTTTTTTGTATTGAATTTTTATAATGGAATTTGGCTTTCAAATTTTGATAATGGAATTTGTTGGATCTAGATTTTACCAAAAGATGACAAAGAGGAAATTAATAAGAATAAAAAAAGTTCATATGTAACTATAGGTGAGTTTAAAAAGAAAGAACAGATTACCAAGTTTGATTTTGTAATGATGCCATCAGTATTCATAAGATTTGAAATTGATATTATAGTAGACCCGATTAATGGTGAACATGGAAATTTAGCAGATGGGTGAGTGCAATCTAATGAGGGTCACTTTTTGCATATTAGATGCAATAGAAAAATGAAAAATTGGGCATCCCTCAACTTACTTGGATATTTTGAGATATTTACACAAAATATCTTGCTTTAAGTAAAAAATATGAAATGTAGGAAATTGAATCACGTTTCCAAATACATAAGTTTTATTATTGACAATTTTCATAACTATGTCAAGTTTCATTTTTTTCTAACAACCGCTTTTTATTTTTCAGGCAAATGATAAGGTGTATGTTTTTATGGGTGCATTCTTTGAGGGCCTAAATGATTGTTTCCTACTACAAAAATTTGCAGGCATATAGAGAACATATAGCACTAGTGCAACACTATTTTTCGAAAATCAATTTAGTAATTTTTTTTTTTAATAATTATCTAAGTGATCATTCCTCGAAAATGGTACATCTTTTGTGGTTGCATCCTTTGAAGGTCTTAATGCAATAATCATGAAATGGTTATTTTATAGATTGTAGAGGTCAATGTCTTCTAGTGCGCCATACCGTTTTCTTTTTAAATGATCAAGAATTGAAAAGGTTATGGAAAAAACACTAACAATGTGTTTCTGAGTTAAGGAGTTAGGACACAATAGAAATTGAAAAAAAATAGAAAAATATAATGTTTTGAAATAAAATTTTCATATTAGAATCTGCAGAAAAATGCTATTTATGTTTAAGATTTCATAAAAAAGGATTATGTGTAGCTTACTGTAATGAGTGGGTAAACATAGGATTTTTTAGAAATGTGAAGAAATGGCCAATTAGCTATGGTTTATCATATACCATAACACATGTTTGGTATTACCGAAGCAAAATCCAAACCTTACACATAGGACTCTTGGTGACATGCGAGAAAGTGAATTAGAATGGTTTAGGCGCTACAAAACGAGAGCGCTTTATGTTTAAATTCAAATTACATTTCCCGCTCTTATAGAATTGGAAAATGTGTGCACGTTATAGAACTACAAAATGCATGCGCATTATCAAACTACAAAAGTGTGTGTGTTATGTAGTTATATAATGCATGTGCATTATGTAGTTCTATAACGTGTGCACGTTATGCAAGACATCAAATGAATGGTTAATAGTTAAGAGGGGGTGTGGAAGGATCAAGGTCCTAGGGGATGTTGGAAATTCAAGTGGGGATGGTTAATAGTTGAGATAGGGTGGGGAAGGGTCAAGGGCCTAGGGGGGTGTTGAAAGTTTAAGTGGGGATGGTTAATAGTTGAGAGGGGATAGGGAAGGATCAAGGGCCTAGGAGGATGTTGGAAGTTCAAGTGGGGATGGTTAGTAGTTTAGAAGAGGTGGGGAAGGCTCAAGGGTCTAAGAAGATCTTGTAAGCTCAAGTGGGAATGGTTAATAGTTGAGAGTCGAGGTGGGGAAGGGTCAAGGGCCTCGGAGGATGTTGTAAGTTCAAGTGGGGAGAGATGAAGGGAATGGAAACATGATGGGTTGTATGGGTGAAGGGGAGTGGGGATTGAGAGCACTATTAGGAGGATTATAGGTATTGAAGACATATAGGGCTATTAGCAGTACGTGAGACTTGAGCGACAAAGAGGGGTAATCTAGAGGGGAGGAAGTGGATGATGGTTTGATGAGAGAGAGGATTGGTGAATGGAAATGTGGATGTGGAGGATTATAGGAGGAATAGGGTGTGTTGGAGGAGAGAGGTGGGAGGACGGGGAATTGAAGAGAGGGAAATGAGATGGGGTAAAAGAGAGAATAGGGGTCATAATGCGTTAGGGGGTTAAGGAGAAGGGATAAGTTGAAAACATAGAGGAAGGGAGTATAATAGAGAGAGAGAGAGAGAGAGAGAGAGAGAGAGAGAAGGATGGGGGAAGCAAGGATGAGAGGTAGGAGTGGGAAGACACATAAATAGAGGTAGGGAGAAGAAGCAATCTAGATAGAGAGATGTGGAGAAAGTGAGAGAGAGAGAGAGAGGAGGAGAATGTGGGAGAAAGAGTGAGAGAGAAATGGATGGAGCTAAGGGGGATGAGAGAGAGAGAGAGAGTATGGAGGTAAGGGGATGAGAAAGACATGGAGAGAGAGGATGGAGGTAAGTGGATGAGAGAGAGAGAGAATACGAAGGGGGAAATAAAGTCAGGGTGGGAGACAAACAATGGTGAGAGACTTCGATATAGGAGTGAGAGATAGATGGCAATAGAACAAGAGAAAGAGATAGGAAGGGAGGGAAAGAAGGTGTGGGTGGGATACTTGTAGGGAGTAGTGGTGATGGAGAGAGAGAGAGATAGAGGGAGAGAGAGAGAGAGAGAGAAAGAGAGAGAGAGAATATGAGATGGGGTTAGGGACATAAAGTGAGGGATGGAGAGAGAGTGATGGAGAGATGATGATAGGTTCAAGGAAAGATAACGAGAGAGAGCGAGAGAGGAAAGACAGGTGATGGATGGAGGGAGAAAGGTGGAGATCGATATCGATGGAGGGGATGGGTTTGAGAGGAGTGAAGGGACATAATGTGCGTGTGTGTGTCATAACCCCAAATTTTCACAAAAATTAAAAATTTTGATGTAACATAAATTGTTTATATCTGTAGTTTGTTATCTGCTAGCAATTAATGGATAAATGAAACAGTTAACAAACTAATGATTAACTTAAACACATATAAATTAATACTAATTTAATTTCAATATGTGATGTAAATAATCTGCATTCAGTTGTTTCTAGTTGTACTAATGATTTGATTTGTCAAGTAGGTGAGAAGTTACTTTCTAACTGGGGCTTACTTAGCGATTGCAAACTTACCTGGATTTCTGGATCTTACATGCTTGATAGGTAAATTTTGAACCAGTAAGAGTTTATTAAGGCGTTAATCCAGATATACTTCTTTTAGCATAAAATATATTGCTAGATTAAAAGTTTGCTTAATAGAATTCAAGGGTATTATGAGGTAACACATCTTTCCTTTACTTGTTTTGCAACTACAATAGTATTTTAAATTCATGTTGTAAATACCAATAACCTTACCATACTCAATGTCTTTCATTAGTATGACTTTTATTTCGGACAGTTCTTCTTTCTAGCTACTAGCCAAGTTACTTATAGAGCTCACGATTTTTGTAGAACAAAACCTTTACTGACATAAGAGTTTATTGTTGTTATTCTTTCTAAAATTTAAAACACTGCTTAATAGCATATAAAGAAAGCTAAGTCTTATAAGAACAAGCTTACAAACGTACCCTCAGCTCTACTTTTAATTGAGCTTCAGTAGAGTAAGTTTATCAGCTTATTATTGTATTATAACTATAAATGATCTTTTGCACAAATGTCGTCAAGTTGTGATTTCTATCTCCAAATTTATTCATGACATAAGTAATGTGACAAAAATATATTATTTATTTATAATACAAATGTTATTATAATTATTCTTGAATAGTTTCACTATCCTTTACTTGCCAAGACTAATTTAATCTTGGTTTGATTCATCTTAGAGATTTAGTATCTTATGAAGACCAAGTGATCATATACTTCCCAGAAGTTTATCTTACTCTTAGTACCATAGACTACATTCAAAAGTAAGAGTTATGCTAGGGTATAATTACTAATTATTTTTATACACACCTTGTTGATTTGTAAACTAGTTCTTACTTATTAGGGTTTGCATAAACTAGTTCTAACAGCTTAAACATGCATCGTTTATGGTTATAAAAAGAATAGGTCAATAGAGATACTATCAACTCATGTCATCAACTTTTACTATACTATTGATCTCTTCATAAAATGTTTTACTAAGGAAGATTATAAGGTCATTGTAAAACAAGGATATCGATGCAATAAGTTTTTGGTTCAATACTAACAACGATTCCAAGGTTAAATAAACAAGGATTAATGATGCAACATAAGTCTCATTTTTTACATAACTTGGCCTTATGGTTTATCCATGCAATGATACGTTTTGACTTTGGGAATATATTATCATTATAGTCATTGTTTAAATTATTGATAATAATTTGTTGTCCCGACAATGCAGTGACAACTATATCATTCGACCCACCGTGAGCTGGATAAATTTGTGGGTACGTAGAACATCCACCACCATGCTATGCTTGATTTAAAAACCTCCAACGCAACCCTAACTCCTTATTCTTCATCGAGGGTTTTGGTCTTTGCTTTGTCTGGTTTATTGCGGCCATGAGGGCTCACTTGTGCTCATCTCCAACTTCATTGTCTGTGTGTAAAGAAGTGTGACCACTCTAGTGTGTGGATTTCAAGACTCACAGTTCGCATTTTATTTCTCTCTGTATGCATTGAGTTGATGTGCGTGTAGTTGTTCTCTGTCAGTAGTTTGTAGTGTAGATTTCATGTATGGCCATTGCCAAGGCTTCAATCCTGCTCCAGTCTTCGGTGTAGTATGCGTTTTGAACCCTATTACCTCTATCATAGGTGATCACAAGGGTGTGTTGTTCATTGTGCTGGTTCGTCTCCTTCATGGCTTCAGATTTCCTCGCTTCCAGGTAATAATATGTTTTACAAATGTTTGTAAGTTTTTGAGTTACAGTTACGATTATACAATTCGGTTTCTAATCAAGATTTTGATATTCACTTGCAGGTTACAGCTCTCCCTTATGCTTGGAAGAGTCCTCTCCAAGTTTGGATTGACAACAAGACCTACGGGTAAGCCCCGGTTACAATGTGGCAACTTCCCTGCTTGTACAGACTTAGGGGAAAATCGTTTCAGTTGGGAATAAGTTACGACCTTGGTTCCTCCGGTCTTGGGATGTTTGGTCTTCAGTTTTAAGATTTGTTTTTCGTTATTAAACCCTTGCATATAGTAGGGTTGCTCCGGCCTTGATGCCGTGACTTGTGATACTCTTTTCTTGACTTATAAAGGATATACAGTCATGTAGGTTTTTAATAAATTGAATGTTAATTTTTTTTTAAAACCCATGCCACAATGCTGGGTACACCGGCCCTGAGCTGGGTGTTGTAATCTGGTTAAGTTTGCAGCCTTACGGCCTATCAATGTAAAACATTGGGTTTTAAGAAAGATTTTACTTCGAGCTCTGTCTCGTTTTTGCAGTAATCTTGTATATTGTAACTCTATGTTCATTAGGGTTTTTCCTATTCGACTGTTAATGAAGAACATTACTGTCTAAACATCTTTTTGTAAATAAATTATTGTTATTATTTAAGACTGTAACTCAGTCAGTGTGTGTAATTATAATATTAACTTACTTATTCGGAAAATACAAGCTAGGGTTTTCCTAAAATGAAACCCTTGTCTAATTAAGTTCTTCAGTTTATTCATAATTATATTCTGCTACTGGTTAATTTGGTTAAGTTATTATTATAGGTGTGTTGTGTAAATGTACATTTGTTTTCAAAAAGGATAGTAATAGTCTATGGTAGACTAATCGTTTATATATATAAATATCCAAGTAATTGGTTTTGCAGCTTAGATGTTTTTATTTATAATAGTTAAATAACTTGGTTAGGGTTTCGACCCTGAAGATTTATATTTACAGGTATAAGCCTGTCAGTAATTATAAATAATTTCTACATAGGTATTATTTAGTTTTAAACTAGTTATTAATTATATTTTCTTTGCTTTTATTTAATAAACTGTCAGGTAGAATTTACTCAGAGTTTTTGAAAAGATTTAGCATAAATTATGCAACTCAGTTTACTCTTTATAATCTAAGTACTTTTAAATTTAACCCTATTTGGTTTATAGTAAATATTAGTCCTTGATTTAGTTGATATTGTTAGAAAATAAACTAAGTGATTAGTAGCTTGTTTATTTACTTAACTGTATGTAATCAATGTAACTCTAATGTAATTTTTTGTTACATTTCATTCAGTTACTATGTGAAAATAGAGAGATATAAACATATCATAACACTGTTTAACCTCCATAATATTTTAACATGAATAAAATTACTCTATCGTCTGTAAATACACAATCTTCAAACATTTTCTTATCTTCTTAAACATTCTACCTGTGCTAGAGTACTACCTGGATTTCCAGGTGTGGAAAAACACAGTCTAGAATTTATTTCTATTGTAACACATTACTTTTCTAATCAAGTTCATTTCTTCAATCATTAAAAAAGACTGCTAGATTCCAACATTCTACAAACTAACTCTGTAATATTCACATATCAATCAAACTCAGATTGATTTATCTATTACAGTAAAACAAAATAATGTAGAACCTGTTTAGGATAGATGAAAACAACGTTAGGAGGCTGTTTCTCCCTACCAATCTCCTGGAGAGCGCTCAAACAACGCTTCCTCAAGACCCCCCAGCCTGTTCCTGGTCTTCTTGGCTAAGAACTAGTGGAGCATGCAAACAGTAAACTAGTCCAATAACTCAGTAAAACACCCTGCTCTCAGCAGTAAGATCTTTCAGCTTAAAAGCTGCACTAGATCACTCAGCAGTTATCCCCTCAAACTCTTTCCACAATTCCCTTCCATTGAATTTCTCTTAAGTACATTCATTGACCTGAATGATCACTTCTCTAGAATGAGCAGCCCCAACTCTCTTCAATGGGAATTTTTATAAAGATTGCCTAGGTCTTTTGGGTCAGTTTTCATTAATTGAGCCACCTGCTCTGATTCCACTTTCTTGGGGAATCATGACCCCAAATGTAGGGAGGTTGCCACCTGCAACAGTTGGAAGTGGTTTGAGGATGCTTCCACAAGTCAGTTTGCTCTTCACCCAGTCTCCTCCACCAATTTGACCAATAAACACTCTTTTAACAGCTCTCCTAAGTTGTTGTCTCCTCCTTTATTTATTTATAAATAAAATTTTCAGAATTACATTAAATATCCTTGACTCTGTTGAGTCATCAATTACAACTTAGCATAAAATTTAACATATTGTCCTCAAATAATATAAAATTGGGGCATGTGACAGTGTGTGTGTGTGTGTGAGAGAGAGAGAGAGAGATAGAGAGGGAAGGTGGGATCGGTGGGGTGGGAGGGATGAAGAGGGAGTGAGGGAGAGAAAGTGAGTTAAATAGAAGGCTAGGGAGGAAGGGAGAAATACATGGAGGCATAAAGAGTAAAGGAGGGGTAGGAAGAGAGTGGTGGATGGAGGGATAATGAGGGATGTAAAGAGAAGCTGGAGAGAGAAAAATTTCAATTTGTGTAGGAGGGAGGGGGGGAGATGTGGAGAGAGAGAGGGCGGGGGGGTGTACTGAGGGAGGGATGAAGATAGAGTGAAGGAAAGAGATAGTGTAGGAGGGATAGAAGGTGTGTGTGTGTGTGTGAGGGGGGTGGGGGGGATAGACAAAAGGAGAGAGAGGGGGGAGGGACACACATGTATAGGGAAATCTAGAGAGAGAGAGAGAGAGAAATTGTGTGAAAGATAGAGGGTGGAGGTGTGAGCAATGGAGAGAGAGGGAGGTTGTGCGAGAGAGAAGCATGGAGAGGGAGGCTGAGAAATAGAGAAAGATGATGTGGGAGAGGGAGGGAGGTATAGGGTTTGAGGGAGATATTGGGACAGATTGAGGAAAAGAGATAGGGAGGGAGTGATACAAGTTGAGAGAGAGAGAGAGTAGGGGAGAGGGATAAAGGAACATAGGGCTAGTGATTAAGGGAGAAAGAAGGGAGAGAGTGATAGAAGGAAGAATAGTGAGGGAGGTAAATGGAATGTGGAGAGAGAGAGGGGGGGGATAGTGAGGGAGGTAAATGGAAGGTGCAGAGAGAGAGAGAGAGAGAGAGAGAGAGAGAGAGATTGTGTGGGAGAGAGAGGTGGAAGGGTGAGTGATAGAGAGAGAAGGGGGAGGGGTGAGTGATATAGAGAGAGTGATGGAGGTATAAAGAAGGCAGAGAGAGGTTATGAGAGAGTGGGAATGAGGGAGGGACATACACACACATAGATATAGAGAGAGTTGGGGGGAGGGACACACACACATATATAGTTAGATAGAGAGGGAGATACAAAGGAAGGGATGGCTAGTGAGTAAGGCATAAAGAACTAGTGAGTAAGGAACATGCCTAACCCTAGATGTAAAAAAGATTCCTTTAGGGGTCAAGTCTTGGATTTCCTCCCTTGACCATGTTGAGGCCTCAATACCCATATCTAATGTTCAAAACCTCTTAAAGGAAAGTACATATTTTCTTGGAGACCAAGCATACCTTGAGTAGTTCATGTGTGGTGCTTTAAGGAATTGTTCATTAACATGGTGCCTCAAATATTCCTTTATGGCCCAATACACAATCATGTCCCTCTGGTCCCATACCTACTACTAAAAAACACCTTATTCCACTAACATCCATATTCATAGTCCAAATATACCTATGATATTCAATGTGTCATTTTTTAAGGCATCATTCTTAGCCTTGGATGCCTAGAAGATTTTTTTAGGGCCTAAGGCCCTAGTTTCTTCCCCTGACCATGTCCATGTCCTTAAGACACATACCTAGTGCTCAAAAAATGATGATGGCATCCATATCCCAATTAAGAGACAAATTATTCCCTTTCAACATCATGTGTGGTGGTTGGAGGCATCAATTTTGGACCTAAATGGTTAACAAGTTCCTTTAATGCCTAAGGACCAAGTGTTTCCCCCACCCATGTCAAGGGTCCGAATACCTGTACTTAGTGCTAAAAATGTTATAATGGAACTATTATCACCATTACAAGGTAAATGATACCATGGAAGGATCTGTTTAGGTTGTTCAACACATTATTATTGGATCTAGATGCCTAAAAGAATCTTATAGGGGCTAAGGCATAGGTTTCGTCCCCTTATTCTGTCTAAGGCCCCTTGACACATAAATATTACTTAGAAACCCCTAATGGTTCCCATATCCCCATTCAAATGAAAAAAATCAACTTGAGAGGTCATCTATGGTGATTCAAGTTGTATTTGATGGAACTTGAGCCTTAGAAGTTGGTTTACAACCTAAAATGAAATCTTTATCTACCAACCATGATTAACACCTTATCCTCCATACCTAATGCTAAAAAAATCTTAATCATGCCCATTTCCCAACTTAAATTATGAGGATACCCTTAAGATATCATGTGTGTTGGTTCAAGGTGTTTTTCTTAGCCTTATATGTCTATAGGATTCCTTTAGGGCCTATGATCTAGGTTTCCTCCCTTAACCATGTCCATGCATTTTTTCCTAGTACTAAAATAATTATAATGGACTACATATTCTCTCTCAGATGCAAAATAATGCGTAGGGAGGTACTATGTGCAGGTTTGATGCCTTGTTCATGGACCTTAAGCCTTAAAAACTACCTTTAGTGACTAGGTATTAAGTTTCCTTCCCCAACTATGGTTAATAGATTATGACCCATAGTTAGTTCTTAAAGCATATTAATGGTGTTCATATTACAACACAACGAAAAATTCTACTCTTGGGAGGTTAGGCATGGTTGTTTGAGGTGTTGTTCTTGATGGTGCTAAAATATTACTATAGGTCCTAAGTCTTGATTATGTGAATTATTATTTTTATTTGTTTTCCTAGCTATGCACCAAACCCATTTGTTGTGGTTCTCCATAACGCTTGCGCATTTTGGTTTCCCATAACATGTGTGCATTTTACTTCTCCATAACACATGCATGCTTTTCTTTTCCTAACCTACGTGTCATATGACATGCCAGGCTAAGGATTTTAACCAAATCAAGCATTACAAAATGGGGGTGCATTGTATTTTTATGTATTGTGAGTGTGTTTCCTAAAAGTAGGATTGAATCAAAAAGGTATCTCATTTTCTTTCACACACCCAAATATGAACCTTGAACGTCTGAGGTTCAATCCCATTGAACCCTTTCTGAGTCATCTAGGCTTCGCATGAACCCACAGACGCTTTCTTATATTAGAAGAGGCTTCGATTTTTTTAAGTAATGCATGGAGAAAGAAGTTAGGAAATGGAAACATGATTACATGTTGTATGGTGACAAAGTGGTTAAAAAGAATAATTCACAACTATAAAATCATGTGTTCAAAAGGTAAATAAGAGATCCCCGCCCCTATAGAGAACAACCTAGCCCTTGATATAAAAGAATAAATCAGGCATGCTATTATAGATTTATTTTTCACACCTGATACATCATGTTTTGATGGCCTATCCCTATCCCTATGTAGACTCTTTTTACCCCATTTTCTCACTATTATCATGATGCTCCAGTGGAACCCTTAACAAGACATTTTTATATGTATAATATGTGGTTCAAAAGTATACAACATGCATATAAACATCTTGCACCACTTTCACCCACGTACATCGGGATTTATGCTAAAAAAACAAAAATATTTGGAGTTTTCCCCATCAAGTAACGAATGACTTGGTCCTTGGCCTTCCATATGTCAGGAAACACTCCATTTCAACCCTTCACTTACCATTGAGGGGCTATATATTGAGCTACTATGAAGCATTGAAAGAGGAGAAATTTGGAGAGCAAAGATACTATAGTGGAATCGTGCCCCATTCTTATATACTTGAGTCTGCATCCCTTTGTCCTTGAAGCAACCATTAGAACTATTTCCCAAGCTTGCCTTTATCTTTGTAATCTTGCCTTTGTATGGAGGATTGAAGTGGTGGAGGCCCAGATGCAGGGACTTAGTTTCTCGATTTTGACGAGGTGTTGATAGAGGTTGTCATTAGTATCTCTGTTCATATTAATAGAAATGTCCATTTCTCGTCCGTTGCATGTGTAATTATGAGTATTCTTATCCATGGATGTAATTACTTTGTTTATGTATTGAAATGAAACATGATAGATTAGATTCTAACACTTTACATATATCATGCTTATATATCTTGTTGTTGTTGAGGGCAATCTATAGGTACAAGTTTGATTGAAAGCTCAATGGGAATCTACTTCGAATGTCTAGAATAAGGTACACCTTTTGTCCCTTAGTGTTAGTTTTGTTTATATATTTAGCATGATTGGAAATGGGTTTATTTATATTTGGGTTATGACCGCTGCAACACATTACATATCTTCAAAAAAAATATTAAGAGCAAGAAGAAGATTATAGTTTAGAAAGTAAGTCCAAGAATCTTCTAATTCCAAATGTGAAATAAACTAGAGTCCTTACCTCACTATATGTGTTAATAGCTTTTATTGATCATAAATGGATATATGAACTAAAAGAAATGGCTTTTCTTGATAAATTATAAAGGCTTGATAATAGGAAAGATATACTTAGAAAAGAAAATGAAAGCAAATCCATGAGATTGATTTATAAAGATGAATAGGTTGACCAAAGGAAAAAAACTAGATTCACATAAGATGTGGACTAGACATCAAGAGGCAAGTTGATTGTCTAAGGGATGTGTCAGATATTTTCTTTGAAGCATGTTAGACTCATCCTAAGGAAAGGGTTGCATGTGGAAACATGCAATAAACCTACTAATTAGATATGTCAATTCTACCATTCTAGGCTTTTGGTCATATTATATTTTTAAAGGACCACTATATTGAATTTTTCGTCTCTAATGAAGTTTGATACGGTGGGTTTGAAAAGATGGATTTGCTTGATGCCCAATAACCAACTTTTATGTCTATAATGAATGTAATATTTGAAAAATGTAATGTTATTAATTTTACTAGTACTTCCGTAAGCACATATTTTTGTTAGTCTATGTGTACGTAGAATTAGTTGAATTATTTTTATAGAATGACATTTAATTTCTGAGCATGTTTAAAGTGTAACTATAGTCTTGATTATTTTATTTTATTTTATTTTTTATTTTATTTTCTATATGAACTTATTTGAAATTTGATTGGTGTCATATCATAAAAATCAAGATTTAAAAATTGAAAAAAAAAATCCAAACATTAATAAATGGAAACTTTCATGTTTTTTTATCTAATCGTTTTTTATTTTAAAAATGCTGATATTCGTGCTTTTTCCTGATTTCATTCCTTTTTTTTGGCTTAAAGGTAAAGATTGTTTTTCTTTCTTTCCATGCATTATCACCATCCACCCAGAATAATACTAGCACAGCCACAAGTGAAAGTGGCCAATGAATGGTGATAAGCACAACCAACCACTTAGTTTTGTGAATATAGTTGGCTTTTAAGCAAAGGCTAAAATATATAATTTTATATTCATTATTCATACCATATTGTTAGATTTAATATAAGCACAAAACAAATACTATTTAATAAACAACAAAAAACAAAAACAGATATGAAAAAACAAAAACAAATTGTTATCAGTTTCTTTAACCACCCTTTAACTAAAGCTTA
Source organism: Pseudotsuga menziesii (assembly GCA_001517045.1). Lineage (NCBI taxonomy): Eukaryota > Viridiplantae > Streptophyta > Pinopsida > Pinales > Pinaceae > Pseudotsuga > Pseudotsuga menziesii. The sequence goes on along the minus strand of LPNX011056192.1, from coordinate 44,495 downwards.
TTTAAATCGTAATCAAGATACATTTAAGCATAACAATATAGTACCACAATGAAATGAATCATTGTTTTACACTTGTTACACTTGGATTAATCTTATTGATCCAATCATACAAGTCCAAAATCTGAGATAATATCTAAATGCCTATCACCATAACTATCCACAAACTTGTAATTTTCATCTTAGATGTTTGTATCAAAGACTGCTACAGGTAATAAACTCACTTATTAAGGTCGCAGATACTGTAGACTCAGATGTAGTCTCAGTTCTTTTGGATAAAAAAAAGGTATTCTACAAGTTTTTGTTGTAGTTGTCTGGAAAATGACAAAATTAAGTGATCAGGAGAATTTTATTGTTGTACAGGAAAACAAAACAATAGAGAATACATGAGACTTTATGTTTCATTTACTTTTAGTTTTGTGATAACAAACTAATGATCTTTACATTTTTTCACTCATGCAGGTTAGGGTTCTTCCATTGGGTGACGAATCTGTTATTTTATGACCAAGAAATAATTTGGACGGATCATCAATAAAGTTGCTCTCAAATGTGGAGCAGTTGAGATTGTTATCCAAGGCGGAAAAGGCGGGTCTATTATCAGCTACCAAAAATTTGGTCTCTCTCTCTTTCTGAAATCTGAAATTGAAACCCTGGGTCTTCCTTCAAAAGCCGAGTAGCTAGGTATACTTTCAGCAGCTACTGATCCTAACATACCTGGAGCTCTTCAAAATCTAGCAATAGCTCTTCTGATTGTAGGGACATTATGTGCCTATTTTGTTCCCGATGAATGAAGTTGGGAAGTAGAATTTCTAGTTCTAGTAGCTCTGTTGTCGGTTGTTGGTTGGCCAGCTGCATTTTCCAGATCTAAATTGGTGTCAAATTTGCAGAAATCAAGATAAGATTCAAATTAAGTATTTATTAGTAGTCATCATTCTTTCTGTTTGGGTTTACTGTAATGAATATTCCAAGATAAGAGGCATGGACTGGACCTTTTAGGGATCATCCAATTAACTGAATTTATAATTTTTTAATACTTTCATTCTATTAAAAAACGGTGTCATTTCTCATGCATTTCTATTCAGGATTTACAAAAGGATTAGCATCAGTTGATGGTTTTTAAATTCAGTTCCCTCTTTCTCCTCCATTACTTTGAATGCAACTCTTTTACCCACAAGTGAATCTATTGGATTGGTTTGTGGATACACAAAACTTTGAGTGACACGAGGAAATTAAAATATTTATTAGGATATCTTCATAGGATCAACTTATCAACTTATCTTCATGGGATCAACTTCTATGATGTCTTGATTAAGCTTTTAAAATAAATGCTATGATAAGTTAAGTGTTGGAAAGATTAATTAATCGCAGATTCGTATCAGATCTCAGTCCACTCTGTCAAAGTCTGTATCAATTCAGTTTCAATCAGACACTCTGACAAGTCTGTATAGACAGTCTAACAAGATGAAGATTCCACGTATCTCATATAAACCAGTTTAAGTTAAGTCAATATATTCACATAGAAGTAAATTTTAGTTTTCCTATAAATAGAAGAAGAAGATTGTAAATCAAAGACAATTTTGAGAGAATAGAGTTGAAGCTCAAGCTTATGTGTGTTTGAAAGTGTCGAAGCTCTGTAAAATGGGAAAAATCCTTGTAAATTTCTAAGTTTGTATTTACGGAAAATAGTTCTCTGTTAATTCTCTCTAGAATTACTTGAGTAAATGTTGTTTACATTTACAGGTTAAGTGAAAGACAAAGAATTTATAAGTAATTCACGGAGTAAAAGTTTACCACAGAGTGGTTGACTCAAGTCTTCTTGAATTTGAAGGATTTTTGGTTATATGATTTTGTAATTCTGTCTAATTATTGTTGTGTCCAGTTTTACTTCATGTTAACGGTCGGTGAAAAATATTAGACATTTCTTAAGTCTTTAGACTAAGAAATAACCTTTATATAAATTCGACTTAAAGTGTTTAAGTAGAAGTCAGTCGATCGAAGTAAAATCTGTAGATTAAGTTGGTCGAAGAACTTATCCAGGTAAGAAGAGTCAGGTCGAAAAGTCCAACCAAATTTAGTCATTTAAAAAACTTGTTGAAATATTTTGGTCAAGTTTAAATTCGGACTTGTCTAATCGAAGTTAGACAAGTTTTACTCGATGAGTAAAAAGAGGTCGAATTCCCGACGGGCAGTAACTCAAGTTTAGAGCTTGGTTTAGGAAATAAATCTTGTCTTAAAAAGGGAAAAAGTAATTTTCTAAGGCAAAATTAAAAATGCTTCCACTTCTGGTTCAAACATGTCGAGTTTGCAAACTCCAATTTTTACAAGAAAGAATTATGAATATTGGTCTCTAACAATGAAGGCTTTGTTCATAGGTCAATATGTTTGGAAAATTATCCATAATGGTTATGCAGAATCAGCATATCACACGACATATAACAATCTCACACAAGATGATAAAGATGCCTTGAGGGAACAGAGGAAGAAAGATGGAAAAGCTTTGTTCTACATACACCACTCCATGCATGAAAGCATACTCCTAAGAGTGGCAACAACAATTACAGCTAATCAGGCATGGGACACATTAGAGACCACATATCAAGTCTTGGAAAAAGTAAAGGCTTCCAAGTTACATATTCTGAGAAGAGATTTTAAATATCTGTCAATGAAAGACACAGAGCCAGTGGACTTATTCTACACTAGAGTTGTTGGTTTGATAAATCAACTAAAATCTCATCGAGAAAATATAGAAGACCAAAGCATTGTTGAAAAAACTCTTAGAAGTATTTCCCCAGTATTTGAATCATTGGTTGTGACCTTAGAAGAAAACAAAGACATGTCGGTGTTTACCATTGATGAGTTCCAAGCTTCACTCATCAATCATGAACACATAATAAATAGATCAAATACATCATTGGAAGGTGCATTCGCAGTACAACCATCCATAATTCATGGAAGAGGCAGGGGGAGAAACAATTCTAGAGGCATAGGAAGAAACTTCTCAAGAGGAGGACGCATCAGGAGTCCCGTGAATGTCGTTGTTAGAGGACAAAATTAGAACCCAATTCAGCCAAGTGGTCACAGGTTTGATAAATAAAAAATTCAATGTCATTATTGTAAGAAATTTGCTCATTATGCATATGAATGCAGGAAGAAACAATATGACCAAGGAAGGAAAATCCCAAATCAGTCGACTAACACCAGCACTCCATCGACCGCAATGTTAATGGCATATGCATCTCAAATTGAATGCAATATTGTCCAAGAAAGTCCAAATGAAATATGGTACTTAGATTCTGGCTGCAACAATCATATGACTGGTAATTTAAATTTGTTTTCCAACCTAGATAATTTAGTTCAAACTAATGTTACACTTGTAAATAATGTCCAAGTCACTGTTTTGGGAAAAGGTACCGTTGGTATTCTAACCAAACAGGGGGAGAGTAAGTTAATCCTGATGTCTATCACGTTGAAGGTTTGAAACACAATTTGTTGATCATTGGACAGCTAATACAAAAAGGTTACAGAGTTTACATAGAAGATAATCATTGTGTGCTTAAAGAAATCCGTCCAAGCAACCAACTAGTAGAAAAAGTGCCAATGAAAGGCAATCGCTTGTTTCCCTTGAGAATAATTCCAGACATGAAAGGAAAGACAAATACAAGAGTTGCATTCAAGACAGAAAGCAAGGAAGTAGACAAGCACTCTGACAAGAAAGAAAATGATAGCGCTGATTTTCAGGCTGCATTTGAAACAGAAGTTCGGGATGAGTCTTGGTAGTGGAATTTCAGATTTAGACATCTGAATTTTGGTGGGATGAATCTACTACACACAAAGAATATGGTCAAAGGATTTCCATTGATTGAAAAACTAGAAAGAGTTTGTGAAGGTTTCATTTTTAGAAAGCAACATAGAGAGATTTTTCCCTTCGAAAAGTCATATTGAGCATGCAGACCACTTGAGATTTTGCAATCTGATATTTGTGGTCCAATGTAGACATCATCTATTGGTGGCTCCAATTATTTTCTTACTTCTATTGATGACTACTCAAGAAAAACATGGGTATATTTTCTAAAACATAAATCTGATGCATTTAGTTGTTTTCAGCAGTTCAAGGGACGCGTGGAGAACCAGAGTGGACAACACATCAAAATCTTAAGGATAGACAGAGGCAATGAATATGTCTCGAATGACTTTCTAAAATTTTGGAAGACCCATGGAATACAAAATAAATTCACTGCACGGTATACACCTCAGCATAATGGTGTTGCTGAAAGAAAGAATAGAACCATTATGGAGATGGCACGCAACATGATGGTAGCCAAACATTTGTCAACTGAATATTGGGTTGAAGTAGTTTCAACTGCTGTATATATCATGAACCGATGTTGGACAAAGAGTGTGAAGAAAAAAGTTCCTTAAGAAGCATGGACATGTATGAACCATAGTGTTTCTCATTTAAATTTTTTGGTTGTGTCACATATTGTAACACCCCGGTTTTGACCCCCTTTGTATTAAATGTTTATGATGTATATATTGTAATTAATCGTGGTGTGCAGCTAAAGGAGAAAGCCCCACCATTGATTTATCGTTTTATATTCTGGCGATTAAAATCGTTGCCGATGGTATACTTTGCTATCCGGCACATTATAATTGTGGCATCATGTAAATATGCATTTTAATTAAAATAAACCCCAACCAACTATGTCAATGCAACCATGATGAAAAGGGCATAATTTTCCTAAGGATAGGGAGGGAAATTATTTAACCCTTGGGGCCAATGGGGAAAAGCCAAGTGTCAGTTGTTAAACCCATTTAGTTGTCACCCACCCTTTTGAATTACTCACCTTTCCTTGTCTCATCCAACTACCAAATTAAAAGCCTCTAATGTTAATTGGGAAGTTATTGCATGGACAGTGGTGTGGAAGGACTGTCAATCCTTTCCCACATGAACACTCCACCAAGAAGCTGATTGACCCTCGTGTGGGTAGGAGAAGCCAGGACGACCCCCATTCTTCCATTTTTCACTCACGCAAAGAGCTGGGAGAGCCGTTTTGGATCATTCACGATTTTCCCTGTGTGTTTGGCCTTACCTTCATGATTTTGTTGTATGAAGTTTTCAATCCTGATTTTGGGCCTTGGATGTTTTTTTTCCTCATCATTAGAAATCCACGGGGTCTCTCTCTCAAACGAATGGAAGTTGTTGTGGGTTAATTTTCATTTTTTGTGATTTTGCTGTGTATATTTCTCTTCACGTTGTGGGTCTAGGCATGCGAATTTCACCTTCACGTTGTTAGTTTTTCAACATTAAGCTAGCATTATTAGGATCTTTAACTGAGAGAATAACAAGTACAACAATCAAACACAAGAGACAATGAACACAGTGTTTTTCCTTGGGGAAACCATAAATGGAGAAAACCCCGCAACTTCATCAGAGATAGAATCAGCACCAAAACAGTAAAAGCCCAAAACAATAAGTGATCTCCCAACAGCAGTAACCTTCTTCTTATCTAGACCTAGTGTCTTCTCCTTCCTCAACTATGCGCTACACTTGAGTGTGTATGAGTTGTGTGATAAATAGAGACTCCAGTTCTCTATTTATACTAATCCCGACATGACTAAAACCCTACTAGGGCCGACCTCTACTAGGAGAGTCTAATAACCCTAGTGCCAAGGAACTGCAGGGACTTTAACCCTTAGACAATCGGAGGGTTACCCACAATGACTTGACATGACTTGTTTACATTATTGATCCTCCTGATCAGAACATCGGGGCATGACAACATGACTCAATTACATTATAGATACATCCCGGAATAAACATCGGGTTACAATACATAAGATACAAAGATGAATACATTCTGAAGTTACAAATACATCAACACTCCCTCTTAACTAGGAAGATATTCTTTCGACACAATTTTTAGTACTGGTCTTCTTCTCTGTATCAGCTGGATCATCTCGTCATCAGCATCTCAAGTCTTCTGAGTCTTTAAGTCATCTTTGTATTCAAGTCATCTTCATCTTCGAATATGGATCATCTCTCGATCTGGATCATCATGGGACATCATCACTGGATCTGGATCATCACTGGGCATCATCACTCGATCTGGATCATCACTGCTGGATCATCATCACTGGATTTGGATCATCACTCGATCTGGATCATCACTGGCCATCATCACTGGATCTGGAACATCATGGGTGCTATCTCATGATTCTTCTCGTCATAGGAAGTTCTACAGAGCCAACCCTTTTTCATGCTGGTTGTAGGCCTATCCTCCATGTAGGTCTTCTTCAGCACTTATATCTGATCAACACATGATCGAAGATAGATACTACACTTACATATAATCAACACATGATCAAAGAAAGGAACTCCCAACACTTACATATGACCTACTCGTCAGAAAGGCACGCCCAGCACTCACATCTGATCATGTAGGAACCAATCCTATAATCATATCAAAAAGGCATAGCACTTACATCTGATCAACACATGATCGAAGAAAGGCTCAACATTTATATCTAATCAACACATGATCGAAGATAGATACTGCACTTACATTTGATCAACACATGATCGAAGAAAGGCACATCACTTATATCTAATCAACACATGATCGAAGAAAGACTCAACACTTATATCTGATCAACACATGATCGAAGAAAGGCTCTGCACTTACATTCATCCAGGATGGAACACATCCTACCAAAATGATGAAAGGGTTTTCACTCATATCTGATCATGAGGGAACACATCCCAACAATCATATCAGAATGGCCCCCAGTCCTCAACTGAGCTACCTTGTAACTGACTAGGTGCCTCCATTCTCCTAAAGAATGGCAGTTGCCCTTACATCTGTCCTACTCGACAGAATGGCCCACACTCACATCTGACATGGGAGGAATTTAATCCTTTAACCATGACAGAATGGTTCAGCCCTTACATCTGATCAAGTGGGAACACATCCCTCTGTCACATCAGAATGGCTTCTCAGTCCTAGACTAAGTTTTCCTGGTAATTGACCAGGTGCCTCCATTCCTAGAATGGAAGTTTCCCTTACATCTGTCCTACTCGACAGAATGGCCAGCACTCATATACAACATGGAAGGAACCAATCCTCTCACCATGACAGAATGGATCAGCCCTTACATCTGACCATGGAAGGAACCAATCCTCTCACCATGTCAGAATGGCTATGGGTCTCATCATTTTCTCTTGGAGGAAACCTCGATTTGGAGAACACCAAGCTTCTCCCTGAAGTACTCAAACTTCATCCTAGCCAATGGCTTCATCAATACATCAGCTATCTATTCCTCCGTCGCAACATACTGGAGCTTCACTGCTCCCCTTTACACCATATCCATGATATAGTGATACTTGATCTCGATATGCTTCGACTTGTCATGGAACACTTGATTCTATGACAACTTCACGCAACTCTGGTTGTCACAATGTATGCAAGTAGCATCCAAATAGAGATCAAATATATCAGATAGTAGCTTCCACAACCATACTGCCTCACAACTAGCTGAACAAGCTGTGACATACTCTACTTCAACTGTACTCAATGCCACACAGGATTGCTTCCTACTAAACCAAGAGATCACACCTGATCCCATACTAAATCAACACCCTGAACTGCTCTTCCTAACGATGGCACTGCCTGCCCAATCTGAATCAACATAACACTCCAAGTTAATCTTTTGATTCACATCGTACTTGAGCCCATAATCAACTGTACCCTTCAGGTACCCCAGAATATGCTTTGCAGCAATCAAGTGAACATGTCTTGGATCTGTCAGGAACTGGCTCAAGGTGTTCATAGCAAAGCAAATATCTGGTCTCATGTTTGTCAGGTACATCAATGACCCAATCATCTGACGATACACTGTAGCATCGACCGACTCTGATGAAGCATCGTTCAATAGCTTCAGGTTCGATGCCATAGGTGTGGCCATAGCCTTGCATTCCATCATGCCATACCTCTTTAGGATCTCTATTGCATACTTCCCTTGTCCAAGGAAGATTCCATCTGCACTCTGCCACACCTCCATACCTAGAAAGTAATGCATCATCCCCAAGTCCTTCATTTCGAACTCAGCATCAAGCTTTCTCTTTGTATTAGCAATCAACCCATCCGTACCTGTCACAAATAGATCATCTACATATAGTAGAAGCATCACTGGGTTGCCATCTTCAACCTTATAGTAAAGGTTGGAATCTGCTTTACTCTTGGTAAAGCTTAAACTGGATAGAGAGCTGTCAATTCTTCCATACCAGGTCCTGGGTGCCTGTTTCAAACCATACAGGGATTTCTTCAATCTGCATACATGAGACTCTCTGTCATGTGTCTCAAAACCAAGTGGTTGTTCTACATACACTTCCTCTTCTACTACACCATTCAAGAAAGTAGTCTTGACATCCATCTGGTGTATCTTCCATTTCATCACTGCAGCCAGAGCAAGTACTAATCTGATGGAAGTGTATCTGGCTACAGGTGCAAAGGTTTCTTCATAGTCTATTCCTTCTTTCTAAGAGAAACCCCGAGCCACAAATCTTTCCTTATAATTTTCAATGCTACCATCTGCAGCATGCTTGATCTTGTACATCCATTTGGAAGTTACAACTGACTTCCCTTCTGGTCTTGGGACAACATCCCAAACATCATTCTTCATGATTGATTGATATTCTTCAATCATAGCATCCTTCCATTCTTTTTGTTCTGCCGCTTCTTCATAACTCAAAGGTTCTTTATCAATGAAATCACATAGTAAAGCTACATACCCAGAGCAGGATCTGGTCCTCTTTCTTTCTCTGTGATTCTCTTCTGGAGCCCCATATCTTTCCACACCTTGGATAAGTTCTTGTACCCAAGCAGGTTTCCTCTTATGAGGATTCTTCTCCAGAGGTGGATCTACAGGTCTTTTTGGTTCTTCAAATTCTCGATCTTCTTCTTAAATTTCTTCGTTCATGGTTGTATCATGAATTCTGGGTGCTTCTGCTTCTTCGGGTTCTTTAGCAGGTATCTTTCTGGATTTGTTGTAATATGTGTCTTCATCAAATGTCACATCCCTATTGATGTCAATCTTCTTGTATCCTAGGAAATAGATTATGTAAGCCTTCGAGCTTTCAGAGTATCCCACAAATATACCCTTCTTTCCTGAAGGATCTAATTTTGTCCTTTTCTCCTTTGGAATGTGTATGTACACAGGACAACCGAATATTCTGAGATGGCTGACTTCTGGTTTCTTGCCGGAGAAGACTTCTTCAGGAGCCTTGTTCTCGAGTACTCTATGTGGAGTACGATTCTGTACATACACCACTATTCTGGCAGCTTCAGCCCAAAGATGCATAGGAAGATATTGATCATGAAGCATGGCTCTGGCAGCTTCCATGATAGTTATGTCCTTTCATTCTGCAATCCCATTCTATTGTGGATTATAAGGAGTGGACAACTCCCTCTTAATCCCTGATTCTTTGCATAGCTCTTTGAATTCATTCGAAGTGAATTCTCCGCCATTATCTGATCGAAAATTCTTGATCTTCCTTTCAGTGTGGTTCTCGATAAAGGCTTTGAATTCCTTGAATTTGCTGAATACTTCGTCTTTGTTCTCCATGAAGTAAACCCATGTCTTCCTAGAAAAATCATCAATAAAAGAAACATAATATGCATACCCGCTTTGTGAGTTTGATGACATAGGACCACATACATTGGAGTGGATGATTTCTAGAATTCCTTTGGCTTTGCTTTCGCTGCTAGGAAATGTCTTCTTTGTATTCTTTCCTTTCGCACATCCCTTGCAGACCCCATCATGTTGTGCTTGGAATTCTGGAAGACCCTCAACAGCTTTGCTTGCAATAGGTAGTGCTCTGTAATGCACATGTGCAATCCTTCTATGCCAAAGTTCACTTGGATCTACTGTGTCATGGACCAATGCTTGTTCTGGATGGCCCTTCAATTTGTACAAACCTCCTTCTTGTTCTCCAATCACCACCACATCATCGATAGTCTTTCCTCTTGGCCACATGATGACTTGACCATCTATGAATGCAACCCTCATTCCTTTTGCATCCAATGCTGATATGGAGAGAAGGTTCTTCTTGAGTCCTGGCACAAACAATACTTCCTTCATTGTTAGAGACTTTCCAGAGTCTAATTTATAGGAAGATTCCCCACTACCTTTTATTGGATATTGGTAGTCATCTCCTAGCTTCACCTTGTGAGGTGATTCATGTTTTGACAGTCTCACAAAGGATTCCTTGAATCCAATCATATGTTTGGAAGCCCCACTGTTTATAAGCCAATCATCACTTCCATGAGTAATGTTACCTATGAGAGTGGAGATCAGAACATATTCATCCTCGCTTGAAGAATCTTCACTTTCATATCTGGTTCTTTTCTTGGAGGGTTCATCATCCTCTACAGCATGAGCATGATGTCTTCTTTTGTTCCCCTTCTTCTTATGAGAGTGAACCTTGTTCTTAGGATAGTCTTTTGCAAAGTGTCCTCTTTCATCACATGTATAACATCTCAATTTTGATAGGTCCCTTCTAATGTTATCTCTATGATGAGGATCCTTACCTTTGGAGTAATGAGATCTTCTTCTGCCTTTCTTGGAGTGAACTATGAGAGCTTGGTCTTCACTTCCCATATTCTCTTCTTGAGCTGCTATCTGTGCTTCTTCTTGAGAACATTCTTCCCATAGTCTGTTGAATTTGACTAACTTCTTGCTTGCACAGATTCCTTGGATGAAAGAATCCCATGACCTAGGAAGGCCATTCAGTGTTGTCATCACAATCTCTACATTATCCACGTCTTCATCTACAGCTTCTAATTGTTCCTTGATATGAGAAACCCTTGTGAAGTAAGACTAGATGATCTCTGCATTCTGAATCTTCACATTCTTCAGTTGATTCCTCACAGTCATCTTTCGGTTTATGTTCTTCCCTTCAAACAATTTGGTTAGGGAATCAAACATAGCTTTAGGTGTCTTGAGAGAGGACACCTAAGGTATAAGGTGATCCTTGATAGAATCAACAATGATCCTCTTTGCCATAACCATCTTCTTCTTATGTAAGGCCTTTGCCTCATCTCCCTCTGGAACTGGAACCTCCTCATGGATGTAGGAGTCTAATTCATTCTCTTCCAGGACCAGGGAGATCCTATACTTCCAGGCTCGGAAGTTATCAGCTCCCTCAAGCTTTTCATCAAGCTTGGTATGATGAGACATCTTAAACTGAGAACCTCAAATGGAAATACAAAATATTTAGATCTTACCAGGTCAAGATGTCAGATTTGGATTTGGAGCTGAAATCCTGCAGTATTGGAACAAGAGCAAATTAGGGTTTTGCTTTTTCGGAGATCTGTCCACCCAAATGCCTTGAAATTTGTCCATAACTTTGATTTTGGGGAGGAGATCAATCCAGGCCTGGGCTCACTGAAAAAAAACCTCTTATGTGAAAAGCTCTAATTTTCGGCAGTAGTGTCAGGTCCAAAACTAAAAAACCTCAGAATTGGATTCTGCTTCGACAGAAAGATGTGCCCTAAGGAGGAGAGTTATTACACCTTACTTTTGCTGAAAATCTGTGGAGGAAGATCCACAAACTAGGAAACCCTAGTTCCCACAACTGCACAGTGTCTTTTTCTCAGGTTAGCTCTGATACCATGTTAGTTTTTCAACATTAAGCTAGCATTATTAGGATTTTTAACTGAGAGAATAACAAGTACAACAGTCAAACACAAGAGAAAATGAACACAGTGTTTTTCCTCAGGGAAACCATAAATGGAGAAAACTCCACAACTTCCTTAGAGATAGAATCAACACCAAAATAGTAAAAGCCCAAAACAGTAAGTGATCTCCCAATAGCAGTAACCTTCTTCTTATCTAGCCCCAGTGTCTTCTCCTTCCTCAACTATGCGCTACACTTGAGTGTGTATGAGTTGTGTGATAAATAGAGACTCCGGTTCTCTATTTATACTAATCCCGACATGACTAAAACCCTACCAGGGCTGACCTCTACTAGGAGAGTCTAATAACCCTAGTGCCCCGGAACTGCGGGGATTTTAACCCTTAGACAATCGGAGGGTTACCCACAATGACTTGACATGACTTATTTACATTATTGATCCCCCCGATCGGAACATCGAGGCATGAAAACATGACTCAATTACATTATAGATACATCCCAGAATAAACATCGGATTACAATACATAAGATACATAGATGAATACATTCCGAAGTTACAATTATATCAACACACATAGGTGGCATTTTCCTTCCTCACGCAGCTAAGAAATCGCCATTGTTTTCCCATGAGTGTGGGTTGTTGCTGAGTTGTTTTGGCCACGTTAGGGCCAAGAACAACTCTGAAATCGCCTTGCTTAGTCTGAGCTCCATATCACCATTTTTTGTTGCCGTAATGTTTCCTTTTTTCTTTCACAGAGTGGTGAATTGCTTGATTTTATTGTGTGTATGCAGTGGTTGGTGTTTGGACTATATGGGAGTGGGAATGAAGGCTTCATATGCTTGATAAACCTAGTGTGTTTGGGAGCCTCATAGATAGAACTAGAGGGTTGGATTTCTTATCCACAACCCCTAAATAGCACTGGAAGGGAAGTCAGGGCCTGAGGGACTGTGTAGCAAAGAAGGGACTGATTCCTTGTGTTGGGTGTGTGTGGGTGTCCTAGAAGTCAGGCTAGTTCTGGTGTAGGTGTCCTTAGCTCTTAAGTGAGGCCACCATCTTAGCAGTCAGCTTTTCCCAGCTCCCTGATGTCCTAATAAACCCAACTACGTTGGCTTGGCTATGTACTGTTGTGTATCTTTGGCTATGTGTGAGCCTGCTTAGTTCCTTATTCCTTGGGAAATCATGGCCAGCTCAGGGGTGGCAGTGTTGCTGAGAGATTAGGGAGCACATTGGCCTATCGTTGGGTGGAACGTTGTAGCGACATAGCTGGTTGTGGGGAAGCTTCATTCAAAGATAAGTATTCTTGTCTATTTCATCTATGCAATTATATTACTATTTAATGAATTACAATGAACATGGCGAATGCTTGAATGTATGGTTTTGCTTCCGCTGAATGGTAATGATGTATCCATGTTTTCATTTCAAAGCATTTCAATTTTTATGTGTATGTTCATGGGGCTAGTTTCTTGGGTTAGATCATCTAACGGTAGCGTCCTCTTCCCCAGTTGGAGGGTTGGGGACGTTACAGTGTGGTATCAGAGCACACGTTGTAGCATGGGCCTTAATGGGCCATGAAGAAGCAATGACAGAGGCAATTTTCCCTTTGCCCAGTAGAGGAAAAATATGAATGACAGGAAAATTTCAAAAAAAAATCTAAGTATGAAAAATATCGGATGGCTTAGACTGAAGCCCATTCGATATGTCGGATGACTCAGGCTGAAGCCCATCCAATACGTCGGAGGACTTAAGCTGAGTCCATCTGGTAAAGGAACCCGACGGAAAGAAATTTTCAAAAATTGTCCAAGTTTGAAACTTGCTGGTGGTCTCGGCTGAGAGGAGCCGAGGGTCTCGGCCGGGAGGAGCCGATACATCGGCTAACAACCCAATACCCAGCCGACAAGGAAAACGAAGAGGAAAATTTTTTGAAAATTTTCTAAGTATCAAAATCGTTGGAAGATGTTTGCTGAAGCCAGCCAATACGTTGGCTCAGTTAACTGAAGGGATTCCCATGACGCCGGAGGAGAAAATATGAAGGGAGCCGAAGCTCTCAGCTGGGTGGAGCCGATGGTCTCAACTGGGTTGAGCCGAGACACAGCTGACAAGGAACCCGGAGAGAAGAATTTTGAAAAATTGTCGGAAGGCGTTCGTTGAAGCAAAGCCAAAGTTCTCAGCTGGGAGGAGCCAAAGCTCTCGGCTGGGAGGAGCCGAAGCTATCGTCCAGGTGGAGTTGAGGTGTCGGTAAGGCTTGCCGAAAGGGAGCCGACGTGGTGGCAAAAAGAAGAAGAAGAGAAGAAAATTTTGGAAATTTTTCTAAGTATAGGAAATCTCGGAAAAAGTTTTCCGATGACTCTCGGGTGAAGCCCTTCGAGGCAGAGGGTACAGTAAAACCAAAGAAAGATAGACTCTGGAGAGGGTAGAGTAAAACCAGAAGGCAGTGAGAGCAATACCAGGAGAAGAAGAAGGACTTCTAGTAGATCATCTGACTCAGAAGAATCCAGTGGGGATTCAAGCTCTTCTTCTTGTAAGGGAAAGAGAAAGAAGCACCATAGGGATCGCTCTTGGGATGAATTCAAGAAGGATAAACCTCCTACATTTGACCGTGAGGTAAATATTGGACAAGAGGCTGAAGCTTGGCTTCTTGGGAAAAAGAAGTACTTCCAAGTTCAGGATTATTCAGGAAACATGAAGGCAAGGGTTGCCATCTTCAATCTGAATGGAAGGGCATCCATTTGGTGGGAGGAATTCAAGCAAGTAAAGAGGATCGGTGAAAGGAGACTTAAGTGGAAACAATTCAAGAAATATTTCAAGCAGAAATACCTCTCTGACATGTATTATGATGACAAGATTAAGGAGTTCCATCAGATGCGATTGGGACAGCAAACCATGGAAGAGTATGCAAATAAGTTCTTGAAATCGTTGAGGTATGTCAGGTACATCAAAGATGAAAAAGTGAAGGTCCAACATTTTCTGCGTGGATTGCCTCAGTCTTACAAAGATAGAATTGAGTTTTATGAACCTAGAACTCTTGAAGAAGCAATAAGGAAGGCTAAGTATTGCTATGAGAAAAGCAAAGGTAAGCTTGATTATCATAAGACATGGAAGGACAAAAAGAATGAGAAGTATGACCAAAGGAAGAAAGGTTTTAAACCTTCTAACTTCCGGAATCAGCAGAAGCAACCGTCACAAGCTGAGAAGCAGCCAACCAAAGTGATGGGAGAGAAGCCTAGAGATCCACAATAGAACAGGGGACCACTCCAATGTTGGAAATGTGGAGGACCCCATATGCGTAGGAATTGTCCACTCAAGAATGAGAGTACAAGGCCAGCTTACAACATTCAAGAAGCAGAAACATTGGGTCAAGTAGCAAGGGTTGTCCCTTGGATTTATGCATAACTGGAGGACCGCCAGGCAGATCACCAGTCAATTGTGGTTGAAGTTGCAGGTAAGATTGTTGAGCAATCTGTTTCTATTTTGATTGAACCTGGTTCTATTCATAGTTACATTACTCCTAGAATAGTGGAGATTTGTTCTTTTAAGAAAGTAAAGCATAGAAAATCTTGGTTAGTTCATCTAGCCACTGGAACTAAGAGAAAGGTTAGTGAAGTGGTAGAGAAATTTCCATTGGTCATGAACGGGTTGGTCACTTGTGTAGATCTGAATGTTCTACCACTTGGTTCCTGTGATTTTATCATTGGAATGGATTGGTTAGAAGCTCACAAGGTAAAGCTTGACTGTTATAATAAGACTTTTGAATGCATGGATGAAGAAGGGAACCCAAAAGTTGTGAAAGGCATTCCAAAGGTGATTTCTGTGAGGCGGGTTTTAGCAATGCAGTTGAAGAAGTTCTGTACGAAAGGTTTCTAGTTGTATGCAGCTCATATTTTGGAGGAAACAGAGGATGAAATTCCTAGGTTGGAGGACTTTTATGTGTTGTAGGAATTTAGGGATGTGTTTCCTAATGAGATTCCAGGGCTTCCTCCAAAGAGGGACATTGATTTCACAATTGAACTTGTGCCAAGAGCAGCACCCTTGTCCAAGACACCCTACAAGATGAGTACACCAGATATGCTAGAGTTGAAGGTGCGTGACTACAAGAGTGGTTGGAGAAGAAGTATATCAGGTCGAATGTGTCTCCTTGGGGAGCACCAGTTCTATTTGTAAAGAAGAAAGATGGTACACTCAGGTTGTGTATTGATTACAGGCAGCTGAACAAAATCATTGTGAAGAACAAATATCCTTTTCCTAGGATCGATGACCTCTTTGATCAAATGAGAGGAGCAAAGGTATTTTCCAATATTGACTTGAGGTCTGGTTACCATCAGATGAGAATTAAGGATGAAGACATTCATAAGACAACCTTTAGAACAAGGTATGGACATTATGAGTTTGTAGTGGTACCATTTGGTCTCACAAATGCACCAACTACATTTATGTGCCTTATGAACAGTGTCTTCAGTAGGTATTTGGACAAGTTTTTTCTTGTTTTCCTTGATGACATTCTTATTTATTCTAAGAATGAGGAAGAGCATGAAGAGCATTTGAGATTGACATTGCAATTTCTCAGGGAGCATCAGCTGTATGCAAAGCTGAGGAAGTGTGACTTCTATAGAGATAGAATTCAGTATTTGGGTCACATTATCTCAGAAGAGGGTATATCAGTGGACCCTGAAAAGATTGAAGCCATTATGAATTGGCCTACTCCAAGAAATGTGACAGATGTAAGATATTTTATGGAACTTGCAGGATACTACCGGAGATTCATTGAAGGATTCTCCAAAGTTGCACATACCATCACTTCTTTGCAAAATAAGGGGATAAAGTTTGAATGGACATCAAGGTGTGAAGAAAGGTTCCAGCAGTTGAAGAATATTCTCACTAGTGCACCAGTATTGAAAGTTGCAGATCCAGGGAAAGATTTTGTGGTGTGTACTGATGCATGCGGACAAGCGCTTGGAGGAGTCCTTATGCAAGACAACCACGTGATATGTTACGAGTCAAGAAAGTTGATGGAGCATGAGAAGAACTATGCCACTCATGATCTAGAGAGTGTAGCCATAGTACATGCTCTCAAGATGTGGAGGCATTACTTGATGGGTAGAATATTTGAGCTAAGGATAGACCATTGTGGTCTGAAGTATTTATTTGATCAACCTACTCTAAATGCTAGGAAAGCAAGATGGCTGGAGTTTTTATGCGAGTTTGATTTCGAAATCAAGCACATAAAGGGAAAAGAGAATAAAATAGCTGATGCGCTCAACAGGAAGGTGCAGGAAATCTATGTGGCATCTCTTAGTATTTTCCAATCAGATTTGAGGCAGCAGATTGTTAATCGTACTGCTGGAGATGAATTGTATGAGCAAGTAAAAGACAAATTGTAGTAGCAAAGTCTTGAGAAGAGGTATGAGGGATATAAATTGGAAGAAGATGGACTTCTCACTTATAAAGGAAGAATTTATATTCCAAATGTAGCAGAGTTGAGGAGAGTTGTTATGGATGAAATCTATCAAGCTCCATATTTTGGTCACCCAGGATATCATAAGACAATTGCTACAGCCAGAAATCAGTACTTTTGGCCAGGAATGAAAAAGGACATGAGTGAATACATTTCAAGGTGCATGAAATGTCAGTAGGTAAAGGTTGAGCATAAACACCCTGCAAGGTTGTTGCAGCCTTTGCCAATTCTGAAATGGAGATGGGAAGTTATTTCCATGGATTTTATTACAGGATTTCCATTGCCAGTGACTTGGAGACAACATGATTCCATCATGGTTGTGGTGGACAAGTTGACAAAGGAAGCACATTTTATACCGGTTAAGTTTGCGCATAAGACTGATGACATTGAAAATATTTTCATGAAAGAGATTTTCAAATTGCATGGATTGCCTAAGGCAATAGTCTCTGACAGAGATGTCAAGTTCACTTCCAACTTTTGGAAGGGGTTGTTTGCATATTTGGGTACAAAGCTAAACTTCAACACTGCATACCATCCTCAGATAGATGGGTAGACAGAGAGAGTTAATCAGGTGCTTGAAGATATGCTTCACATGTACTTGATGGATAAACCAACCAAGTGGGAAGATTACTTACACTTGGTAGAGTTTTCTTATAACAATGGATAACAAGCATCCTTGGGGATGAGTCCGTATCAAGATTTGTATGGAAAAAAGTGTAGGACACCAGTGACTTGGGATAATCCAGTGAATAGGGTTGTGCTTGGTCCATAATTTCTCAAGGAGATGGAGCAGGAGGTTGTAAAGATTAGGCAGAATCTGAAAGCAGCCCAGGACAAGCAGAAAAGCTATGCAGATAAGCATAGGGTGAACAGAGAGTTTAGTGTAGGGGATCATGTTTACTTCAGAGTGAGGACAAAGAAGAGTTCCTTGAAGCTTGGAAGTTGTGCCAAGTTGTCACCTGGATATTGTGGGTCATTTGAAGTGCTTGAAAGAATAGGGCCAGTTGCATATGGACTTGCATTGCCTGCTAGCACTAGAACTCATAATTTTTTTTATGTTTATTTGCTTAAGAAGTATGTACATGATCCTAACCATGTGATAAATTGGGATGTGATTCAGGTGGAACCCGAGGGAGAGTTCCAAATCGAGCCAATGCGCATCCTCGACAGGAAAATCACAATGCTCTGGAACCGAGCCATGGGGCAGGTAAAGGTGCAATGGGAGCACTTCGGTCCTGAAGAGGCTACATGGGAGCTAGAGGATGCCATGCGATTGGAACATCCATTTTTTTTCAATTCTGCGGAACACTGAGGCGATACCAATGTAGCATTTTGTTCAATTTTGTGAAGCACTGAGGATAGTGCTATTGAAGGGGGAGGAGAATGTAACACCCTGATTTTGACCTCATTTACATTAAATGTTTATGATGTATATATTGTAATTAATCGTGGTATGGAGCTAAAGGCGAAATCCCCACCATCGATTTATCATTTTATATTTCGACGATTAAAATTGTTGCCGATGGTATACTGTGCTATCCGACACATTATAATTGTGGCATCATGTAAATATGCATTTTAATTAAAATAAACCCTAACCAGCTATGTCAATGCAACCATGATGAAAAGGGCATGATTTTCCCGAGGATAGGGAGGGAAATTATTTAACCCTTGGGGCCAATGGGGAAAGGCCAAGTGTTAGTTGTTAAACCCATTTAGTTGTCACCCACCCTTTTGACTTACTCACCTTTCCTTGTCTCATCCAACTACCAAATTAAAAGCCTCTGATGTTAGTTGGGCAGTTATTGCATGGACAGTGGTGTGGCAGGACTGTCAGTCCTTTCCCACATGAAAAATCCACCAGGAAGCTAATTGACCCTCGCGTGGGCAGGAGAAGCCACAACGACCCCCATTCTTCCATTTTTCACTCACATGGAGAGCTGGGAGAACCGTTTTGGAGCATTCACGATTTTCCCTATGTGTGTGGCCTTGCCTTCATGATTTTGTTGTATGAAGTTTTCAATCTCGATTTTGGGCCCTGGACATTTTTTTCCTCATCATCAGAAATCCACGGGGTCTCTCTCTCAAATGGATGGAAGTTGCTATGGGTTAATTTTCATTTTTGTGATTTTGCTGTGTATATTTCTCTTCGCGTTGTGGGTCTGGGCATGCGAATTTCACCTTCACGCAGGTGGAATTTTCCTTCCTCATGCAGCTAAGAAATCGTTGTTGTTTTCCCATGAGTGTGGGTTGCTACTGAGTTGTTTTGGCCACGTTAGGGCCAAGAACAACTCTAAAATTGCCTTGCTTAGTCTAAGCTGCATATCATCATTTTTGGTTGCCGCAATGTTTCCCTTTTTCTTTCACAGAGCTGTGAATTGCTTGATTTTGCTGTGTGTATGCAGTGGTTGGTATTTGGACTATATGGGAGTGGGAATAAAGGCTTGGTATGCTTGATAAACCTGGTGTGTTTGGGAGCCTCATAGACAGAGCTAGAGGGTTGGATTTCTTCTCCACAACCCTTGAATAGCACTAGAAGGGAAGTCAGGGCCCGAGGGACTGTGTAGCAGAAAAGGGACATATTCCTTGTGTTGGGTGTGTGTGG
Source organism: Pseudotsuga menziesii (assembly GCA_001517045.1). Classification (NCBI taxonomy): domain Eukaryota; kingdom Viridiplantae; phylum Streptophyta; class Pinopsida; order Pinales; family Pinaceae; genus Pseudotsuga; species Pseudotsuga menziesii. Next base: position 24,751 of record LPNX011056192.1, on the reverse strand, counting down.
GTGTCCTAGAAGTCAAGCTAGTTCTAGTGTATGTGTCCTTAGCTCTTCAGTGAGGCCACCAGCTTAGCAGTCAGCTTTTCCCAGCTCCCTGATGGCCTAATAAACCCAACTACGTTAGCTTGGCTATGTACTGTTGTGTATCTTTGGCTATGTGTGAGTCTTCTTAGTTCCTTATTCCTTGGGGAATCATGCCTAGCTCGGGGGTGGCAGTGTTGCTAAGATATTAGGGAGCACACTGGTCTATGGTTGGGTGGAACGTTGCAGCAACATAGATGGTTGCGGGGAAGATTCATTCAAAGATAAGTATTGTTTTCTATTTCATCTCTGCAATTATATTACTGTTTAATGAATTACAATAAACATGTCGAATGGTTCAATGTATGGTTTTGCTTCCGCTAAATGGTAATGATGTATCCATGTTTTCATTTCAAAGCATTTCATTTTTTATGTGTATGTTCATGGGGCTAGTTTCCCGAGTTAGATCGTCTAATGGTAGCGTCCTCTTCACCGACCAGAGGGTCGGGGACGTTACACATATGCTCATGTTCCAGATGAGCTAAGAAATAAATTAGACAAGAAGGGACAAAAATGTATTTTTGTTGGCTATTCTGAAGACACAAAAGAATACAAGTTGTATGATCCTATCGCAAGGAAAGTTATCATCAATTGTGATGTTCAATTTGTCGAAAATGAATCATGGGATGGAACCGTCGAGAAAAAATTCAAGATTGTGTTGAATGTCGACAATGATGACATGGTGAAGGAAGTGGTTAAAACACCACATGTAAATCAAAATGTCACAGCACTATCGACTCCCACGACACCACGACATGGTTCATCACAAGGAATACTGAAACAAGTTACAGCTCAAGCTACACCAACAAGCACACCAAGAGGACAACATACTCCATCAAGCATTTCGTCAAGGTCGACATCAACAGAACCAGTGAAGACAAGAAGTCTACGTGAGTTATATGAAGGTGGTACACCAAATTCATTCTCTCTCTTTGCATTATTTTCTCCAATAGATGATCCACTAACATTTGAGGAAGTTGTCGAAGAAGAAGTATGGGAACAAGCCATGGATGAAGAAATAGAATCCATTGAGAAGAATCAAACTTGGGAGCTGGTAGATGTACCAAAATATAAGGATGTAATCAACGTCAAATGGATTTACAAAACAAAGCAAGATGTTGATGGGAATGTGTAGAAGCATAAGGCAAGAAAGTTCGCAACAGGGTTCACACAGCAACCTGGAATAGACTTCAATGAAACATTTGCACCTGTCGCACGCATGGATACCATCAGAATATTCATGTCCATTGATGCACAAAAAAAATGGCATGTTTATCAAATGGATGTTAAGTTGGAATTTTTGAATGGCTATCTAGAAGAGGAAGTATATATGGAACAACCACAATTATATGAAGTTCCAGGTCAAGAACATAAAGTGTACAGGATGAAAAATGCACTCTATTGTTTGAAGCAAGCTCCTAGAGCTTGGTATAGTCGGATTGATTCCTATATCACCGAAAATGGATTTCACAGAAATGAAAGTGAACTGACGTTGTGTACCAAAGTGAATGAGCAAGTTAACATGTTAATTGTCTTCCTATATGTAGATGATTTAATATTTACTATTGATTTTGGCATAAGAGAATTTAGAATAGTCATGGAAAGTGAATTTGAAATGACTGATTTGGGGCTCATGAAGTTTTTTCTGGGCATTGAAGTCCAGCAATCTAAAAGTGGTATATTTATATCACAGTTGAAGTATGCAAGTGCAGTTTTGAAAATATTTAATATGTATAATTGCAAGGAAGCCTCAACACCAGTAATATCAGGTTTAAAATTGAGCAAGGATGATGATGGATCAACTATAGATCCTACGTTGTTTAAAAGAATGGTTGGCAGCCTTATGTATTTAACATCAATAACACCAGACATCATATATGGAGTAAGTCTGATCTCAAGATTCATGGATTCACCAAAATACTCTCATTGGAAAGCATTTAAAATAATTATTAGGTATGTAAGTGGCACAAAATACATTGGCATTATGTATTCAACCTCAGAAAATTTTAAACCCATTGGATACACTAACAGTGATGATGGAGGCAGCACAAATGATAGGAAGAGCACATCTAGGTACACATTTCATTTTTCTACAGGTGTTGTTTCATGGGCTTCAAAGAAACAACCCATTGTAAATATGTCCTCAACAGAAGCAGAGTATGTCACAGCTACAAGCGTTGCATGTCAAGTCGTTTGGATGCAGATAATTTTGAAAGATCTGTCACAAAACTAGTAAGAATCAGTAACCATTTTCTGCAACAACAATTCAGTCATTGCATTGTCTAAGAATCATGTGTTCCACAAGAAAACCAAGCATATTGGCAAGATTTCATTTCATAAGAGAGTTGGTAAACAACAAAGAAATTTGTTTAGAATTTTGTAGGTCTGAAGATAAACTTGAAGACATCTATACAAAACCATTTGAAATGTATACAGTCCAGTATTTGTGAAGTTATATTCGAATGACAAGTTCTGCGCAGTGAACTATGTCATGCACAAAGCAAGTTTAATCTCTAAAACATTTTGTAATATTTTTTTTTTGAGATACCCATTTGTTCATAATTAAGGGGGAGTGTTGGAAATATTAATTAATCGCAGATCCGTATCAGATATCAGACGACTCTTTCAGAGTCTGTATCAGTTCATTTTCTGTCATACAGTCTGACAAGATGAATAGTTCGTGTATCTCATATATAAACTATTCAAATTAAATTTCTGAAGCTAAGTTTTTTGGTAGATACTTATTACAGTCTTTAAGTTTAAGTTAGTAGATTCATGGAGAAGCAAATTTTAGTTTTCATATCAATAGAAGAAGAAGATTGTAAATCAAAGAGAGAATTTTGAGATAATTTTGAGAGAATAGAGATGAAGCTCAAGCTTCTGTGTGTTTGAAAGTGTTGAGAATTGAAGCTCTGTAAAAGGTGAAAAATACTTGTAAATTTCTAAGTTTGTATTTACGGCAAATAGTTCTCTATTATGTCCCGACAAGTTTTATAAATCCATTTTTATGGTTAAATGTATGTTTTATTTAACCACACATTCTCTCCAAAACTACTTGAGTAAATGTTGTTTACATTTACAGGTTAAGTGAAAGACACAAATAATCTATAAGTAATTCATAGAGTAAAAGTTTGTTTTTACGACAAAGTGGTCGACTCGAGCCTTCTTGAATGTTTGGTTATATGATTTTGTAATTCTATCAAATTATTGTTGTGTCTAGTTTTACTCCATGTTACCAGTTGGTGAAAAATATTAATCATTTCTTAAGTCTTTAGACTAAGGAATAACCTTTGTAGAAATTCGACTAAAAGTGGTAAAGTTGAAGTCAGTCGGTTGAAGTAAAATCTGTCAGTTAAGTTGGTCGAAGTATAACCTATCGGTTAAGTCAGTCAAGTAAAATTGTCGAGTAACTCGGTTGAAGTAAAACCTGTCGAAGTCGAGTAAGTTAGTAAAACCAACTAGTAAAAACTTGTCGAGGTAAAAAGAGTCGGGTCAAAAAGTCCAGCCAAATTTTATGAATGATCAGTAACTCAAGTTTAACTGTCTCAGACTTGTTAACATTAAGTATAAATGCAGACCTCCGAAGCCATGGTGAGAAAGTGAATGCTTAATAAGAATTGAATTATCTTTCAACCGTAAGATTTGATAGCACGAAATCAAGATCGAATTGAAATGTGTGTTACATGTAATTCAATTAATGGATGTTATCACTGGCTTTCGTTGGTGGCTCTGTGATCACTTAAATGATTTTTTTATCAACTCTAGAGCTACGTGCAAGTGAATTGAAAGGCCATAGGAGAGAATTTCATGGAAACTCTGGTGGAGATTGATTGTATTTGGCAATCAAAAAGAGTTGAAAGCGAGGTCAATTTTTTGAAAATAATTTTTTCATGTTCTCTTACGTCTATCAGAGAGGGATAGAATTTTTTCCAGATGCCTAAAATTTAAAAAGAGGTGTCCTCTCACTAGAGTTTATCTGTGGACCAGAGTTCACAATCATCTCCAGCATTCCCTCTGATTGCTCTGCTTTTGGTTGTACCATTTTCACTCATGTCGCGCCAAATTTATCCTTCCTCTGGGAGAAGGTTCGGGATCTAGGCGTCACATGAAATCCTGCTTAAGAAAAGAGATCTGAAGGGAAATTAAATGAATTTGAAGTAACCCTTAAGAGAGATTCGTCACATAGATGGGACTGATAGAATTTTTCAAATTTCAAGTACCGAGGAACAACCCTCCAATGCAAGAGACTACAAAAGTTAAAAGTAAGAAGAAGAGTGCATGGACAATAGAATGGGAAGGGTGTAGAATCTAGAAACAGAATCACATTCCTCCCTATTTCAAAAAAGAATAACACCATTATTCATTCAAGAAATACAAGTTGACCTTTAAATTTAAATGGAGTTATGGAACCACAATATAAGGGAGAGGAGTCACTAGTGCATTTTTTTTAATCAGTAATGGTGCAACTTGATTCTCCATGTTCTCAAGCTCTTGTTTCCTCCAATTTTTTATCAAACTACAACAACAACAAAAGACAAAAACATATGTTTCAACATTTTATCAACAATAAAATACATTCCACCAAACACACGACAATGATGCAAACTTTCCTCCAATACTTCTTATCTGGATATTTTCTTTAATATCTCTTTCTTTGAAATGCATAATTGTGAATGTTCACAATTCGGTTGTTGTAATACACCAAAGAAAATTGTTAATTATTATTTGGAATATTTATTTTATAAATTTTGACAATAAAGTCAAAATAAATGTAAATGGATTATTATTTTTATTGAATAAATAAAATACTGAAAAAGAGATAGAACCGAAGTTGTTGTTAAAGAGTGTTTGCAGACCCACAAGGGGAAAAGAAAAATGGCTAAAGCTACTGAGTGAGAATTCAAGTGATGTAGGAGAGATCTTCCCCAAAATCAAGTCAAGACTCCTTATGGAGTGCTAAAGAGAAGGAGGCTCATAAATGACCGCGTCCTAGGAAAAATACTATAAAATAGTATGTCCATCAAGCAAGCAACATGCTGGCGATGGATGGGGAATTGATCTGTTGATGAAAAGAGATGGTGCATTGATTGGATTTTTTCCTTGTGGTTCAACAAATAGGCTTAGTGGTTCTGGAGCAAGTAAGACTTGGCTGCTCTAGGAGTTGGTTGGGAGGAATGACAACTTCAATTACGTTTTCTTGACAATGGAGACAGGTTCCTCACTAAATTATTAACTGTTTAGTATTGATAATTATAGTCTGTATGTAGATTTGAATTTTAAATGCATTTGTTAATTGAGAATTATACTATGCATCTGTTCCCAACCTTATCTGTTTCCATATCATGTTTTAGTATAAATGGTTATTTATTTACAGAATGTAAAAGAATCACAGATCTTATTATTTCAGTTTAAAAGTCATTATAGAAATATTATATACATATTTCAACCTAGTCTTTGTTTGGGCTTCCATACCCATATTATACTGGATCTAAATTTAGTACAACTAAAAGATCTGAATGAATGTATTATAATCTACCAATCAAGTATTTAGTTACCAGACTAAGGCCCAAATCATAGATATTGTGTATACTTTAAATGTATCTACATATAATCTTCTTCAAATGTAATTTAAATGTATATAAAATTAATCAATGGATCTAAGTAATCTTAAACTATCTGCATATCCTAGAAGTCGAAAACATCCAAACATAGTTTATCTATGTTCAAATATTTATAAGTTATATCTTTATTTTAATTTAATATTTGTTCTGAGCATTCATACTAGCTACGGTCAGATTTCAGTATCTTAACTAATAAAAGGAATTAAAGAAGGAATCACGAGTAAGCCAACAATTCATTTAAATCGAGGGAATGATCATCCAACTCATAAATATGAACCTAACTAATTATAAATATTATCATGTCTGATAAACCAACAATTCAATGAATCCCAACGAGAAGTTAAAGAAAATAATCAATTAGTACAGCTTCTGTTTCTTTTTGGGTATTCATACCCATTTAGATCAGATCTATTTATTTAAAAAAAAAACCAAAAGGAACCAAACGAAAGAATCACAATCAATCAAAAACCACAATTATAGATACACAGAGTAGAGTTGATAGGTTTCTTTCATAGATTAATGAACTAGCTATGAAGATAACAGATTTATGTTTTAATCAAACATTTAAACAACGGTAAAGATTTACAAATATACAAATTTCATCAACAAGAATTAATAACATAGTTAAGTACAAATGCATAGTCTCTAGTCTCGGGTATCCATACCCAAGGATAGATCATTCTGTTAAAAAATTTAAGTTCACAACCGAATCGTATCGTCTAAAAGGAAATAACAATATTTATTAAGCTTCAAGCTTCAAAAGGATAATCACAACCAAAATCATAGACCAAATATTAACAAATATTTCCAATTGTCAACATTATCGTGGTCGTAAGCCAATACATGGCATCCACAGTCTAGAACTAAAAACAGAATGTACACAAAAATACGATTGAGAATCAAACGCATTCAAGTGTGAGAGGTTGTGAAGCCCACGCTATTACTAATACATCCAAGTACAGACCCATAAGGGTTTAAAAAAAAAAAAAAAAAAATTATCTTCGCAACGGCTATGAAATCCCTATCATTATTTGGACTCTGAACCATTTGGGAAACCAGCTTAACCCTAAATCTACAAGAGTCTTACTATATGACTATGGGAGGATCTGAATCATTCATTCCAAGACAAAACTGCTTCGGTAGTTACATGCACAAAAACTAAGTAGTATTAGTAGAATGCTAATGACCAATTTAAAGAATGCATTCTCCCAACTTAACAGAGTTGGAAGAAATTCCTCACCTCTGGCAGAGAAAAAGGGGGCTTGAGAGGAGGTGACCCTGTCACCACTCTCTCCAAGCGTAGATATCTGCATTGTTTCCACATTTTACATATATTTAAAACCTTTGCATTGAATATGATACCCAATGTAAGGTTTAGGGAAAAAAATTGGGATGTAAACCCTTACCTTTCCAAGAAAACTATGGGCCACGGGGATGAAACTAGGCTCATCCAAAGCTTCATAGAAACTTAACTTCATCTACACATAACATTACAAAGTTATAAACCCTTTTTGTAATCGAAAATAACATTTCATAAGACTTACAGACTAAAGGATAAACGCACCTTAGATGGCAGCGTAGAGGGCTAGGGGTCGGCTCCTCCTGGTTTCCTTTTCTCCTCCTCTTCCTACACAACCACAGAAGAATGTGCATTAAACTTTGTAATTATTAATAACCTTTAAAAATAAAATGTGCAGAATGCGAACAGATAATGTGTCTCCTTACCTGGTTAAAAGCTCGGTAGGCTACAAATCCTATACAAAACACTAAGAAGGCGAATGGATTTACCTTAATAACCCCACGAAGAACCAAGAAGGCCAAGGTTGTAATGGAGGCTACATTTTCATAAATCCAACTGATAAAAACCTCCAAGTAAACTCAAGTTTAGACCGAAGAAAAATATTCACTAACAACCTGTAAAGAACCAAGGGAAACATTAGTGCAGCGCATCCATGGAGTGGCTTTGTTTTCTTCCACGGGAAAAACATACAGAACAAATGAATGCGAATAAACCCTCACGACATCATAAAATCCACACTAAAACCCTACAAGAACCTGTATTCCAGATCGTGACAAGGGGAGGGTAACAATAAACCATCGACCACAACGCGTGTGGACAACCCTTGTCATTGAATACGTCTGGTTGTGTTGTCAAATCACATCCAGGACCAAGGATTAATATTTTTATTACAACCTTTAAACATTTTTCATTGGAATTCCCTTGTGCCTCCCCATTAATATTTGCATGCCAACTTCATAAACATAGCATCCCACGATGTGTAAATCCTGTGGATAGGGCCATCAAACATAATGTTTTCTTAATTCCTTATAAAGGTTCTAACCATAGTTTAAACACCTAATCAAATATTAGTCCAAGTATTTCGCTATTACAAGATTCCAACATAGTTAACAATAAATAAGCCTTTAATTATTCATATAAAACCCCCTTTTCCAAACATGTCTTAAGGGGTGGGTTTAACATCAAGGGTGAACCTTTAAGGGTAGATAGGACTAAGCCATAGGTTTCGTCTTAGGTCGTAAAACCCCAAACATTAATAATAAATTTAAAGGACTAAAAACATCACCTTGGTGAGACTACGACACGATCGTCGCTACTTGAAGGCAATGCCACGGGGGGCTTAACCTGTCATAGAAACATTAAAAACATCAAGTTAAACTCACATGCATAAAATATATGTGACGACACATATAAAACTGCTACAACTAATAGTTACATGCGATGACAAAGATAAAATAAATAGTGAAGCAATTTTTTTTTTACTGTGGATTTTACGGGTTGGTGACAGAATGGTATCAGAGCATGGTTACAACACTTGTCCTAAATGATCCCAAAAAAATAACTTTATTTGGTTATGTTTTGAATCTCTTACGAATAAGAAGAGAAGAATAACCTTGTTTTTGCAGGAATTATGATAGATGTGGGAACGTCTGTTAAAGAGGAATCACATCCTAGGAATCCAATAAACAATAAAGAAAGTAACATAAGAGATGGTGAAACATGGGTAAATCTAAATGAAAGTAGGAACGATAACCCATCTGAATTACAACAAACAGTAAAATAATTAAGGGTAGAACTAAAATGTGTAAAAGAAGATAATGAACGTATCTTGAAAACAAGGAAGAGTTAAATAACATTTTGTTCTCTAAACTGCACAGTAATGAATAAAGAACCCGGACTTAACATGGAAATAACTACACTTAAAAATGTAAGGTCAAGAAACTAGAATTTTCCAAACATGAGACCGAATCTTCAAGCGAAGAATCAGCTAAACATAATACTGGAAAACATAAAGATTCTAGTGAAAGTAGTGATAGTAATCAAAAGAAAAAGAAATACAAATCGTTTGAAGAAATTTCTGTGAATTCAAAAAGATCAAACCTCCTATGTTTAATAGAGAGATCGAAAAAGGAGAAGAAACATAAGCTTGGTTATCTAGAATGAAAAAGTATTTCCAAATTTATAACTATTCTAGCAATTTAAAAGCAAAAATAACAATCTATAACTTAACAGGAAAAGCCAATATCCGGTGGAAAGACATAAAGAAAGTAAAGGGCATAAAAGAACGTTATGTAACATGGAAAACCTTGAAGAAACATTTTAAATGAAAGTATTTATCAGAATAGTATTACGAAGAAAAAGCTAAATAATTTTACAAATTAAGATTAGGTGCCATGACCATGAAAGAAATTTGCAGTAAAATATTAAATTTACTTTATTATGTGCCTTATATCATTGACGGAAAAAAAAATGCAATGTTTCCTCATCTTTTTACCTCTTATGTTCAAAGAGAGAATCAAGTACTATAATCCAAAAACTCTAGAAGAGGAAAGTCTAAGTTATGTATCACCTATAATTGTAGAATTATATCAATTATAGAAGGATAAGTTTGAAAAATCTTGGCTAGTACAACTTGCCAATAGACACAAAACGGAAGGTTACTAGTTACGTGAAAAACTGTGAATTTATTTTGAATGACTTAAAGAGACATGTTGATTTAAATATCTTACCATTAGGGTCTTATGATTTGTTGATAGGAATGTATTGGTTAAAGAAACATAGACTTATGTTAAACTACTATGATAAAACATTCTCATGCTTAAATGGTAAAGGTAATACCATTATTGTAAAATGAATTACCAGAAATTTTACCATAAGAGAAATCTATGCCTTACAGATGAAAAGGTCCATACGTAAGGGATGCAAAGCTTTTGTAGTCTATGTAATGGATGACAAAGAGACAGGTAATCAACTTAAAATAGAGGATATACCAATTTTAAAATATTTTAAATACATATTTCCAAAAGAAGTTCTAGGACTACCTCCGGAGAGGGATATAGACTTTATGATCGATTTGGTACTGGGGACAGTACCAGCATCGAAGGCTCCTTATCAAATGAATATAGTAGAGCTTACTGAACTAAAATCACAAATACATGATGTAATTGATAAAAAGTACATTCGACCTAGTATTTCCCCTTGGGGAGAACCGGTTTTATTTGTAAAGAAAAAGGATGGCACTCTAAGACTGTGTATAAATTATCAATAGTTAAACAAAATGACTATTGAAAATCGATATCCTTTGCCTCGAATTGATGATCTATTCGATTAGTTTTGAGGGTAAACCATCTTCTCAAAAATAGATTTAAGATCCAGATATCATCAGGTATGAATCAAGGACGAAGACATCTTTAAAACTACTTTTAGAACCAGATACGGTCATTACGAGTTTCTCGTAAAGCCCTTTGGGTTAACAAATGCCCCGGAAACTTTTATGTGTTTAATGCATATTATTTTAAGAAAATACTTACATAAATTCGTAGTTGTCTTTATCGACGACATATTGATCTACTTTAAAAATAAACAAGAGCATGAAGAACACTTAAAAAAAATTTACAAGTGTTAAGGGAACAACAATTGTTTGCTAAGTTTAGCAAGTGTGACTTCTTTAAAGACAAAATTCAGTATCTAGGACATGTGGTGTCTAAGGATGGGATATCATTTGATCCCGATAATATTAAGGCTATCATTGAATGTCTTGTTTCAAAGAATGTAACCAATATAAGATTGTTCATGAGGATTACTGGCTACTATCGAAAATTCATCGAAGGATTTTCTACGATAGCATACCTTATAACTTCATTATAGAAGAAAGGTAAGAAATTTGACTGGAGCGAAAAATGTATCGAAAGTTTTAATAAATTAAAAAATTTGTTAACCACGGATCCTATTTTAAAAATTTATGATCCTTTTAATGATTTTTTGGTATGCACCGACACATGTAAAGAAGGTTTAGGCGGAGTACTAATCAAAGAAAACTATGTCGTAGCCTACAATTCTAGGAAGTTAAAAGAACATGAGAAGAATTATGCTACTCATGACCTAGAACTAGCTGCCATCATACATGCACTAAAAGTGTGGTGACACTATCTCATCGAAATAAGGGTATTACTAATGTTGGATAATATAAGTTTAAAATACTTGTTTGATCAACAAAACCTTAACGCTAAACAAGATAGGTGGTTATCATTTCTAAGAGAGTATGATTTTGAAATAAAACATATAAAAGGAAAAGAGAACAAGGTTGTAGATGCTTTGAGTCGTCATGCAAACTTGTTGTATGCAAGAAACAACTATGAATCAGATTTAGAAAATAAAATTTTAAATGCAAAATTTTTTGATAAAGAGTATCAAAAGCTAAAAGAAAAGGCCGCAGAAAATTAAAGGAATCAAATAAAAACATATCTTACTCTGAATGGAAGAGGGTTATTACTACATAAAAGTAGATTATATATACCAAATTCAACATATATTAAATTAACTATTATGGATGAATTACATAAACGACCTTATTCAGGACACCCTAGATATAAGAAAGTGATTACTGTGACAAGAAAATATTTTTTTTGGCCTAATATGAAAAAAGAAGTAGTAGAATATCTAGCACGTTGCATTGAATCTCAACAAGTAATGGTTGAGCACCAACATCCAACAAAATTATTGCATCCATTACCCATTCTTGAATGGAAATGGGAAGTTATCAACATGGATTTCATAACAGGTTTACCTAAGAATGTTAAAAAACATGGCTCAATCATTTTCGTAGTGGATAAGTTAAGTAAGAAATTCACTTTATTCAAGTAAAATCTACTTATAAGGTTGTTAACATTGCTGATATATTTATGAAAAAAAATTTCAGGTTGCACGGTGTACCTAAAGTAGTAACCTCAGATAGAGATGTAAAATTTATAGGAAAATTTTGGAAATCCTTGTTTAAAGGACTCAAGACACAATTAAATTTTAGCACTGCATGGTTTCTTCACACTACATTGAAATATGAGTGCATGGTTTCTTCACACTCATAAGTAATGCCGGTGATCACAAACATAGATGGATAATTGTTCGTCATGAAGAGAATGAACATGGTTCAAGATTCTTTGTGTACATCAACATGAATAGATATTGTAGAGAAATTGATGGAGCTGATTTCATCCCAAGACCTCCCAAAGATGTAGTTTTTTATAACGGAAAACTATATTAGGTGCATATGAGAGTCATTTCAAAGGAATACACTATATATTCCTATACTATGTGCTCACTTGACATTGGGTTGAACAAATGGGCTGGTCATTCAATTCATACAGGATGCATCAAATGATCCATGTGTTTGACCATACATCAAAACCAATTGATATGTCTTGTAAACAATGGTAGGACAACTATATGGTCCATTAGTGAAATGGCTGATTTGAGGCTTGAAGCATGTCCAGTTCAAGAGGTGCACTTATTTTATATATTTGGAAGAGATTTAAGATGGACCATTTTAGGAAATATGACAACCCATATAAATAAACATTGTCCAGGGTACCTTCCATTTCGAGTTGTGGGGAGTTTTATTCTGATGTATATGTATTTTCAAATTCCATTCATATATTATGACATCAACACTTGTAGGGTTACTCATGTAGGACCTGATGAAGGATCACTGCTCCCAAGTCATCAATTGCCTATGCCAATAGATAACCAGTGCATCAATATTATAATTTCTACAAAAATTTCCCGCTCACTCCAAGCATGGAAGGATTCGACAATTTACTCCCTCTTCTTACAAATTGGCTTGAGTCATCAAAGTGTTATGGCATGTAAACAATATGCACAAAGATGTTTTATTTTTCATCTTATGTGAATTTTGGTGATATTTCTATATTATATACCTCCATGTAGTCATTATCTATATGTAAATTCAATAGCACCAAAAAGTATGCAAAATGGATGTTTTGTTTTTTGGATTATATGTAAATTATTATGATCTTCTTTATATCTTGTAATTTTATCTTGTACTTCAATAGTACAAATAATATGCAAAAATATGTTTCGCTTACTGTAACAATTTGTAATTATACTTATGCTTTCCAAAAAAATAAACAAACAAAGTGTATTTTATAACTTTTTTAAAATAAAGGTATATTTGCATTCATCCCTGTGCTAACACATTATTTTATGTTGTATTATAGAAATGGATATGGTCCCTGCGATTTGGAAATCATTGCCAATAGACATACTTGAAATTATTTTTCTTTGGTTGCCTTTATTGATGATTATCCATTTGAAAATGGTTTGCAAAGGCTGGAGTCATATTTTGTCTGGTAACAATTTCATCTCACAATGGAAACACAATGAAATGAAAGAATATGAAGTTTTGATTAATTGCGGCCCTTTTTCTAGACAACGATTCAATCGTTGCATTAACCAATTAGGAAATTGTTCATCTCTATCTATGTTTCTCCTAAACAATGACTACAAAATTGAATCCAAATGTGGTTCAGTTGTTATAGTTTCGCCATCCAGTATCTTATACCCAAAAAGAAACTACTACATCATCAATCCTTTCACAAATACTTGTACATTTATAGGGTCTCTTAGTCTTGGTGATTGGGGTTTCTTTACATTGTTGAGAAATGTTCAACAAAAAAAATACCATTGGGAATCTCTGAAACATGTTTATGTAGAATTTCAAGCAAAATATTTTATTTCTAGGAGTCTTCACATGCAGTGGAGACAAACATGTCCTCTAGATGGTGAAGTTCCATAGCCCAAAAATCTCATATTGCATAATGCAACAATGTTTTGGGTGCATAGTCATATGATTTCCAGAGCTAATCATATATGTATATACAAGTTATGTTGGATAGATCTTGAGAATAACAAATGAGGGTTCCAGTTTATTCTGCACTCGAATTCAACAATATCAATTAGCTTAGCAGGTTATCGCAATGAACTTCTTTGTTTTATCAATCATGGGAGAAATATAGTGTAGTCTATAGAAAAGACAGCCAATCAAATTGATTCAACAAATTCATACAGAAGCAATGGATGGGTTGAATATGGATTGTGATGGAGTTTCATGTCTAATTTGACCTCAAACATCAAATGCAATGGATATTTTCTTGTTGCAAAAATTTATAAGTACATGCTCATGTGAAAATATGACCGTCTTGATTTTGTATTCTATGACTTCACTAATGCACATTCTAATGGTGTAAGTGGAGATAGAATGTTGGATTTTTCATATTCCAAACTTGACAATCCAACACAACTAAGTGTTTTTAAGCTTGTAAACATCATTTGGATCATTCTAAGTTTCCCAAACATGGATTCAATTGATGATTTGTTTTCAATGGGATAATATAAACATATATGGAATGTTACTTGCATGTACCTTATTCAAATCGACATCTCACGTTAATACTTCATTATGATATTTATTGGATCCATCTCTTTCCAACGGACTTTTTAAGAGTTCTAGAAGTTTACATTCTCTTTGAAATAGAAATATATCATATATGTCATTTTTTAAAAAATGTATTGGATATAAAAAATATGAGTACAATATTAGTTTATATATTAGCGTGCTTGGAAAATAAAAATAGTATAAGATATTATTTGAATAAAGTTGAACACTTGTATGTTTTGGTTTCTTTTTGCTATACCTATAACATGCCTTTGTTCACTAATATGGTTTGACAATAGATAATTTTTATATGTTCATGTAGATATGTTGTCAGAGAAAAATAATAATTGCAGCAGTGAGAAGAACTTGATGGAAACATTGTCTCACACAAAAAATGACTCCTCATGAAAATACTATAAAAAAGAAGAAGAATATATTAATAGGAAACATCTTTTAATCTACAAAGAGGATAATGAGAAAATCAACAAACGAAGAAGAGAACTTCATCGTCATTCCTTTGCAAATGTCATTGATTTGTGCCCCTATTCAACATGATCATGATTCGGTTTCAAATTATTGCTTGATCATTCATTGGTGTATAATTGTTTTCCTTATTGAAGTCCATGTTCTTGAGTTGGCTGCACAAAACATAATTTTGACCAAAATTTTGTAGAGAGTCATTGTCACCAGAAGAAGATAGTTCATTGAACAAAATTACTACTTTGAAATTATTATTTTGAGTGGAGTTGCGTTGAAAATCAAGAGATAAGTGTTAATAATTGATCATAACCCAATCTTGAAATTTTATCCAAATATTTATCATTTGATTTTATTATTGTAAATATTGATAAGGTTTTGAAATTGGAAGGTTGATTATTATATTTTTGGCACCTTTTCAAAGTTCATCCGAATTATATTTCCAAGGCTTTTTGTTCAAATCTAAGAATTACGTATAACACAACCTTATTATTTGATCTTGATCTTTATGATGGGCTTCATATGTCATCTTTATTATTGCATGTAAAGGTTGAGGTTAATACTATAGGTTATGGGATTTATTTTTCATATTTTAAAAAAGAAAACAACAATATAATGAAGAAGTTACATGTTCGTTACCAAAGGGAAATCATGATTAATTCAACGTCAAAAAACAGAATGGAAATTAGGGCTTGGATTACTTCAACCTAAATCTGTCACGACATGAAATTGCAAAGTCAAGATAGATTATTCCATTTGTCACAAAGATGAATATCATCAAAACTTTAACATGCAATAACTAAAAGGAATAACGCCACTTTGATTTATGGAGTTCAACGCCACGTGTGGATTGAAATTATGTTCTCACATTTATTATGTTTGGTTAATAAAATTTTATATGCATTTTGAAAACGCCAAAACAGCTGGATTCATGCCAACGAGTTGATATTATTTCCACCAGATCGCCGGCATTGAAGAAATAACGGAATCAAATATTTTCATATTTTCTATCTGTCAAAGAATGATTTATTGGAATAGATCTTATGCAAATTATGCTCTCAGCAAACCAGGAATATGTTTCAGTTTGTTAAAACTCTTGCGCGAAGGAGGATACTGTGGTCAAAACATAGAGAATCACGATCAAATTATTTTGTGATCTTACCATTCGTTGCCAGTGATTATACTGAGCCAAATTTGGTACCCTTATCGCTCTCTTTAAGGAAGGATCGACTTCGATTATGGAGAGATTTACCATATAGTGAGGATCATAAGTACCAGTAAAATAAACTGTCAACATGTTTATCGATCAAGCTGGAAAGATTATTGGTTAGCTAAGCTGTTTATTTTCTCATGATTAAATTTTGTTCACATTTATTTATTTTAATAGATTTTTGTTTTTCCATGTGCAGATACTAAGGAGATTGTTATGATTCTGGAATCATTAGATGAAGAAAATGCATGCTACCAATTCCATTCTCAGCTAGTAACAGAAATCGCGTTTTCAACTGACAGACGTTTTTCTGGGTTATATTGTGAGCAAATGGAGACAGATCTAAAAAATCCACCACATGGGTTTTCTCCAGAATGGACCCATTTATCTTTTCTCGGGACAATTTCACCAGAAAGTGATGGTTTTTAGGAGATTTTTGGGATCCTCTGAACGCAATTTTTGCAGTTGCGTCCGGCAAAAATTCGCCAGTGTAGCGCCCAATTTGGATTCCATTTTTGCTGATCTTTGTCTATTTAAGCAAACTGGAATTTGATGGTGAATGAGAGGAGTAGACTGGGGGCTGCCAAAGTTTAAGAGATTTCTCTTTTGAAAGCTCAGAAAACACTGCTGCCAGGAGGTCGATAGTTTGGGAAGTGGAAGACAAGACTACTGTTTAATTTACTTGTGACTTGAGACAGTTTCGTGTCTGCAGCTGCAATATTTTGAACTGGTGATGCTTAATCTATGTTTATAGTTTTTAAATACTTAGCATATGGTTTGGTATCTCATGGTTTTTGTTATCCCTCTTTCTATATTATTTATGTTTGTCATAATCTCTTTTAAGAATTTTGCAAATATGCTTTATTTGATTATCGACTTATGCTGATTCTCGACCTGTTAATGAATGTCATGGTATGAATTTGATGATTGACATCATAACATGGGTGATGTATGTGTCTATTGCATGACCTTGTTAGTTTCTGAATTTCTTTTGAATCCTTTCAAGATTTTTAATGCAGTAGTCCCATTAGCAGATTCGATCTCAGTTTAAATATTTGAATCACTCTCGATCGGGATAATTAAGTTAGGTTAATGGTAGTTTTTCTTTATGCAATGTAACAGGAAACCTATTGGATCAGATCGTCACATTTATGTTTTGATATGTAATCATTACAATCCTGTTATAAATGTATATCTGTTAATAGTGTAATTTATGTAAATTGATTGAGTTTGTTAATATTTCATTAATTATTTGTTATTACATTCATAGATTAATTATTTTATTATGTTGATTACAGTAGTTAGTTTTGTAAATATATCAAACTAATTCAGTAATTACCTTTAATAGTTTGTTGTATATATTTATAGATATATTATAGATCTATTTAACTAACAAGCAGTAGTTTCTAGTTTTACCTTTTAGACTTAGTTTAGTTAGATTTTCAGGCTAACAGGGCCTTTAAACCTGTGGGAAACAACCATCCCAAACAGCTTGGAACCTGCTCTAAGGATCCCGGTCTAGGTTGTCTTCCCCGTTACGTGCATAGTCACATATGCCCGTCAACAGATCAGTAGTCTAAGTGGAGATGCACAAAGGACTATTTTTCTTGATACATTAAAGGTCTTACTCAGCATATTCGTAATAAAGTTGCATATTTTGATCTTACCATAAGATTTAACATAATATTTAACAATGACATTTTCACTTTTCAGGATAATAACATTGAGGCTCACTGAGGACATAACAACCAAACCCCAAATCATCTCAACAATATGATGGAAACCAACCTTCAATATCATTTTCATGATGACAACCATATGGGTCACGTTCTAGAAAATGGTACTCGACGAAGACAAGTCAAGAATATACATTGTCGCAACAATAGAGGAGAGAAATCATGTTGGTCGGTCTCGTGTCACTCCGCATTGAATGATAATGTCCATGCTCGAGAGCATGGTTTCAATATACATACATCAAGAAATATAATTAATTTTTTCCAACAAGTGTCCCCTTTCCATCAAGCATTTCGTGCCCAAATTGATAAATTGTCAATTGTGAAAATGTGTAGTGTTTGTCATGAATCCTACCCCAGAATCATTGTTTTCAAATGAGATGAAGGACCTATTTGTGTGAGATGTAGTCAAGAGAGTGATATCCATCATTTCTCTCAATATAACAACATGAATCCTAGAAAACAACCTCTTTCTTTATCAATTTTGACACAGGTTAAAGAAATGTTAATAGCACGAGTGAATCCAATACTACATGTCACACATGCATGTGGAGGTTAATATAAATACAGTGGCCATACAATTAGCTTCCCACAAGATATCATTTCAATTGTTAAGACTCTTCCTCGTCGAATAGAAGACCTAGACATATTAATTGTCATAAGGGAAGGGCCTCCATCCAAGCACTATGATTGCATTGTTAGTAGATCGCAAGTAATGAATGCATTGTATTACAAAATATGAATGGAAAAATATTACTGATATGTTGAACTTGATCTAGAATCGGTTGTATGTCTCATGGACCAGCCAACATATGTCTCCGCTAAATTGCATTATATCGACTTTGACATAGATGACTCAGAAGAGATTGATGTAGACATTAATAGATTTGGAATTCATCAACTCAAAACTCATCCTTCATCTTTTAAATCTAGAATTCCAAATGCACAAAGAGAAATAGAAGAGATATAGAACTTTGTTAACAAAGAATATTCTTTGTCAGATTTACAGATGGAATGGCTAGAGATTGGTTTGTCTCCAATAAATGAATACAACACAGAAGGTTTGTTTGACATGACATTTCCAACATTATTTCCCTCGGGCATTGTAGATTGGTTGCAACCACGTTTGAAGAGTGTGCCTACATGAATATGGGTTGCACCTACTTAATTATTGTGATCAAAGGTTTGGAAAACATCCAAGGTTTCAGTATTTTGTATTGAACATGATTATGAGGCATTGAATCCAAGGAACAAATGTTTTATTCATGAAAAAAAACATTGAATATGGCATACCTACCGCAATTGAATATTTACGTAAGGAGATTTTTGAATTCTTAGACACCAAATTAGCTTAATGATTGATGCATTTTGGCTCACTTCTTCGAGGAATAAAGGAATATTGGAACATATGTCACAGTGAGCTTACTGACATGATATCACAAATCAGTTTCCCAACTTTGTTTTTCACTCTGAGTGCAGCTGATACCAAGTGGCCAGACCTACATAAAGTTATGCCCAATTTTTCACATGTATCTGCACAAAACATAAATAGATGGAGAACTAATAATGTTATAAACTATCCACATATTGTTGCAAAGTATATGCATGAACATTTCAGTATTTTCCATGAAGAAATCATTGTGAAATAACTTCATGCAAAAGACTATTGGTACATGTACATCATTTCCTTATTCTATTTTTTAACCTAACATTTTAGATTATTCCTTCAAATTTTGTTGCATGCTAATATAATTATTACATGATGAGTTTTGTAGGTATGAATGGAAACATAGAGAATCAACACATATCCATGGCTTCCTGTGGTTAGAAAGTGCACTGAACATGGAACAACTAGATTGGAAATACATGATAAGAGTTGATACAACAAGATGATACTTTGACAATTATGTAACAGCATAGAATCCTCATTATGCTCACCACGGTAATATATATATTCATCTACCTCTATAGGAAAATCCTTTCTTTTGGATACCAGTGAAATATTCAATACTAATCCCCTTGATGATTATGAGAAATTAGTGAATTGAGTGCAATGACACACAATATGCAATGTTCATTCATGTTTATGAAAAAAAGGTTACTCCTACATGTGCTGATACAATGCACCATGGGAACTTCAAGATGAGTTGAAAATATTTTTCAATGACAAAGGACAAAAAAATATGAACCTTCACGTAACGACAACGGGTTAAATGTTCATAACATTCCTCTTCTTTGGCGTGCCAATGTTGGTTTCCAACCAGTTCTTTCGCGTCATGCAGTTTTGAAATACATTGCAAAGTATGCTTCAAAAGCTGAGAGAAGATCATAAAGCTATCAAGACATGTTGACAATAATTTTCAACGTCGTTGACTCTGAAATTCCCTCTATATGTGCATATAAAAAATTTCTTGCTGAAACAATTGTGGAAAGAGATATAGGAACACAGGAAACGTGTCATATGTTGCTAAATTTTCCTCCTGTTATTTCTAGCCGTAGCTTTGTTTCAGTTAATGTTGGTAGAAAAATATTCAAAAGAGTTTCTTCAAACTTAGATAACAACAAATTCCCGACAAGCTCTGGATTTTTAGAACTATACCAAAATAAACCTCCATTTCTTGAACACTTATCTTTGATTGACATGGCACGATCTTGGTCTTTCAGTGCATAGCGTAAGAAAGAACTGTGAAAGCCAAGAGATATACCTGCGATAGTTCAAGTATGGCCACTTTTCTATGAAGTTCCTAAGAAAAAATCAGTTTCCTTTGAATCATTTTTCCTCAGTGAATTACTTCTCTATAAATCATTGAGAAACATTCACATTGATATTGGCATCAACACAGAAATTATTATTCACAATTGGAGGAACTTTAGATATCGAGATTGGCATGTCAATAGGATACCTTTGGTGTCAGTTACCATTGAAGAAGATGATGATACACATAAAGAGGAAATGAATAATGACAATGACATGGATGAGTGGGAGATTTTATCTCGTCTCGTTCCTCCTAATATTGTTCAAGTGTCATACATTGAAACTCTTGGTCACACAGACTTTGAATTGATCCACGTGTGGAATAGTACTCCACATTCAAATAAAAATTTATAATACCCAACAAATTTCATAAAAAAATGCATGTTCAAGTGGATCCATAACAGATCTCTCACATTCTAGATCGGCTTCTCCATCCTCAATTCTCGATAAGGAAAGTCTTTGTTTTGAAACTATTGTTGAACATTTCAATGAAGGACCAAATGCATACCCACTCAAAATGATCATTCAAGGAAATGCAGGAACTGGAAAGTCTTACCTTATACATTGTATCTCACAAGAATTTTCAATGCATTCAAGAAATGGAAAAATCCCTCTATTATTGCTAGCACCTATTGGAGTAGCTGCCTTCAACATATGAGCTAAAACAATTCACTCAACCCTCAGAATTCCTATTAAAGACTTCAAAGCTTTACACAGTCAAGAAATTTCTGTATTCCAAGAAGAAATGTGATATGTTACACACATTTTAATTAATGAAATGAGTTTCATTGGGCCAAGGTTGTTCATACAAATTGATTCACGTATACGTGAAGAATTTCCAGAAAATAAGTCAATTCTATTTGGTGGAAAATCATTGATTCTTGTTGGAGACCTTGGGTAGTTTCCTCATGTCAAATATAAACCATTGTACGTAGGAAACACAACTGGTATGGTTTTATGGAAATATTTCAGAAAGGTTGTTACATTGGACACAATATCCGTCAACAAGGGACAAATCCAAATCAAGTCAATTTTAAAAGGTTGCTAACAAACATCAGAAATGAAAAACCAATAGTGGATGATTGGAATATTTTAATGTCATGAACAAATGCAACTATGGACTCTATTGGAATTAATACTTTCAATTCAGAAATCCATTTGTTTCCAATGAACACCTTGGTAAATGTACGTAATAGATGAATGCTAAAATCAATTGGAATTCCTATAGCACGATGCATTGTTGAACATACAAAGTATAAAGATTTTAATCGTCTTCTGATGGTGAGAAAATTCAATAGGAATTCCTTTTATGTCTTGGTGAATGAGTCATGTTGACATGCAACTTATGGGTGGAAGCAGGGTTAGTAAATGGAGCACTTGGGACAGTTCAAAACATCTTTTTCTCTCAAGGATCTAAACCACCACAACTACCAATGCATGCTATAGTATCTTTTGATGATTACATTGGTTTACCATGGGACATCAGATATCCAAATATTGTACCAATAACACCTGTTTATAGAGGAAATCACAAGCAGATCCCATTGTGTATGGCTTGGGCTCTCACCATACACAAATCACAAGGTTTGACTTTACAAAGGGAAACAATTAATATCAGTAATGCAAAGAGGAAAAGTTTAACTTTCACAACAATTTCAAGAGTCAAATCTATCGATGGTTTATGGATATATCCACCCTTTACATTTGAAAGGTATGCAAAGATGGCCAAAATTAGGAAGAAATAAGAACAACGCTTGTAATCCATTTCAACATAACCATAACTATGAGGTTATTAGGTGATGTGATTGTTTATTGTATAAATAGATCTATTTACATGTTTAATTATTATTATATCCATTGACAGTAAGAACTATAGATTGCAAGAGAGCAAACCAAACTCCAAACACAATAGGTTTAATCTCTATTTATTCATTGTTTGTTCATAAAGTTGTCGAAAAAAATGTTTTTTTTTTCCTATATGTTAATCTTCACTATTTCAATATGTTCCATTAAAATGTTATTTCTAATCATTTTATCCCATTTGTAACTTACACCAACAATGGGATCCTCCAAATGGACCATAAAGGTGGAATAGTCCAACAAAGTTGATTTAATATTGATGTTTAGTCACTATTGATTTCAAATATTGGATGCATTAACATTACATTATGACGAAAAAAAGAAGTGGCAACCATTTTTTAAGTACTAATTTTATTGATTTTTTTTCATAATATTATTTTATGTGTTCAAAGAGTAAAGATTTATTTAATTATCTTTTTTTTCCAGAATATCCTGACTAGTAAATGTATTTTTATAAAAAAAAATTAGTTATATCGATTAAATGTGAATGTAATGAAAAATTGTGCTACACAAAATTATTAAATGATAGAGTAACAGATGACATGACAGTGATTTGAATATATATAACCATTAGCATGCATGTTACAATTTTATGTGTTATGCAACTTACATTTTGTTATTTTCTATAATTTAATTATTATTGATATGTTGTAGTTTTATTAATTATGCCACATTTCCTCCATTGTTATTGATTGTGTTATTTACTTATCATGATGTTCGAATTCATGAAACTATATGTTCTTATTTCCCGGATTTTTGCCTAAAATCCAAAGAAAAATGGATGTTAAAAAAATCAACCACCGTCCAACAATGTGCATCAAACACCTTATAGATGAACCAAGGTTGAGACGTCAATTTAAAATCAATGTTCTACATCCTGGAAGAGGAAACCTTTCCAATCCAGAAATTCAAAAGGAGATAGGGAAGAAATTCAACATTACTAATACAAAAAAAATTATTTATTTATGGTTTTCGTACATATAGACAAAGATCATTGGGTTTTGGTTTGATATATGACAAGCTAGAGGATGCAATAAAATATGAGCCTAACCACAGATTGCTGAAGAACGGAATTCATGATTTTGGCACAAATACCAAAAAAAATACCGAGAAAAGATAAAAGAAAATTCGTGGTGTCATGCCAAGAAAAAAAAAAGACTTTTGAGCCACTCTTTTCATCCTCTATATAGGAAAAAATAGTTTCAAACTATATTTTTTTCGTTTTCATGTTACTGTATTTATTTCACAGTATCATTACATTCAATTATATAAATGTATTAAACATATTTTATATGTTTGAATCCAATTTTGAATTTTAATTTGTTCATAAATAATCCATTATCGAGTTGTACTTTATTTGTAAGTAGTTTAAAGAGTTTTTTTTGTTCATTTAAATAATTTATTTTTAAAAATTCTTATGATTATGTTGACAATAACTATGTATTTTTAATGTTTATTTTAGTTATTTGAAAATGGATCCTAGCATTTGGATTTTACTGCCACTCGGGCTTCTAGAGATGATCCTCCTATGGGTGCCATTTTCAACATTGATTCACTTTGAATCAATCTTTAAACATTATGAAGAGTTATTGTTCAGACCAACTTTTGTTAGTGATTGGAAAAAGAACAATATAACAGAAACTGGGTTTTTAATTCATTTGTGGGGACACTATCAAAACCATATTGTATATAAGTTTATCAATCATATAGTACATACATCTTTGTTGCATGTCCCTTATCTAGAATATAGATATACGATTGATTGTAAAGTTGGTTCAATAATTTTTCTCTCGAAATATTGTCCTCTACCAGGGCATAAGGATTATTACATCATAAATCCATTCATAAAGTGTTTCTCAAATATAGGCATTATTTCCATAGGATTCCATGGTTTCTTTTCTCTGATAGGAAACATTGGTCAATAGAAACATGGATGGATACTTGTACGTCATAAGCACAATGAAGATGGTTCTAAATTTTTTTTCTACAACATTATCAAAAGAGTTTGGAGAGAAACAATTGGTGCTGATTGTGAACATATTGCTCCTAAAGATGTTATTTTTTATAAAGGAAAATTATATTGGTTGCATGTGAAAATAACTTCCGAAGAAGATGTCTTATATGTGTATATAATGTACTCATTGTTAACACCCAAAAATGGTTAACTACCCCATCTACCTCACTACATGGCTCATTTGTCCATTTGCCTACCATATTTCCCTGAAAATCCCACTAAAAAGCCTCCAAAAGGCCTAAAATGCCTCTAAAAG
>LPNX011056180.1:2342418-2425341 GCA_001517045.1 Pseudotsuga menziesii | reverse complement strand
AATCACACATTGTATGGCCTTCCCTTGTCCCGCTGCAGACTCATTAGCCCCTTTGGACCACTTTATATATTTTGATGTTACCTTGATCATCCCTAAAAACATTACAATATTGATATACGCAGCTTTTTCCCCGATAACCGCGTACATACGCGGGTATTCCCTCGATAGTTGCGTACATCGGGATGTGTACATAGTCCAAAACATTTTGGAGTTTTCCTTGACTTGGATCCGACTCATATGACTCCTGGCCTTCCATATGCCTTGAGATCACACGGATTCGACCTTTCAAATCCCTTTGAAAATCTATATAAGGAACCCCTTGGTACATTGAAAGCATAAGAGAAAATTGAGAACATCGAAATTATAGTCCATTGTTGCCAGAACTTTATGCTTGAGTCTGCATCCCTTTGTACCTTGGAGCACTGTTGTGTTCTTCCCAAGCTTTCCCATTGTTAGTAAGCTTGCTATCGAAGTGATGGAGGATTGAGGTGGTGGAGGCCCAAGTGGGGGATTCAGTTTCTCCAGTTCGCAGACGTGCCGTCAGAGGTTGTCACTTGTAATCTCTGATTCTTATTAATAGAAATATCTTTTCCTGTCCAGTAATGTGTATTTGAATGAATATTGTTTCCATTGGAATATGTCAAATGCTTTTACATTATTGATTATATATGATAGAATAGATCTAACACCATGAAATATAGTATGCTTGTATTGTTTACTTGTTGTTGAGGACGTGCTATAACAATTCAAGCTGAAGATTGGAAAGCTCAACGGGGATCTACTACAACCGTCCGGAATAAGGTACGGGGTTCGATCCTTTAGTGTTAGATTGTTTATTTCTATTGCATATTGGAGAAGATTGATTTCTGGAGTCTAGCTGTCTGTTGTGGTACCCCAAGCCATAGGAATTTCTCTCTGTAACATGTACTGCCCCAATGAGTTCCCTCAACATCTGTACTCCCCGACCTCCAGTTGTACTCCCCAATTCCTCTATTTTAATGGTTCACTCTGAGCAATCAATCTACTAGCACCATCTTGGTAAAGAGACTGGATATTCCTCATTTCATAAATTCCTTTCTACCATGAACCAATTGGCTCTTGGTTGCACTACCTTCTGAATCTACCCATCAAGGAATGTCATTTGAAAGCGAAACCAGGAAACAAGGCAAAATGGGACCTATATTAACTAATTGGTTATCTCCTTCTCAAAGAAAGTAATATATAAGAAAAGAGGTCGAACAATAAAAAATGGTAAAGAAAGTTACCAGTATAAATAATATGTATAAAGGCAAGTTCCCCATTTGAAATAGGCACCCAGAGATAAAACTGATCATGGCACCAAGGTTTGTAAGAATCGCCCTCAATAAAAATATTCTAACAAATATTTCCTTTCATAAGAAGGCATCGTCTCATGTATCAACTCTTTGATTGACTGCATGGAGTAGCATAATGAGAATTGGCATCGACTGATCTTTACACATACTTGGACTGATTAACAGCATCGCCACCTGATCACATCGACTTATACATGAAGTACAAACATCTAGTGTATCAACTCTTGGGATCAACAAACACTTGTAAGCACTGTTGAAAAATGGATTTAGGTTTCTGGATATAACACAAATCATAAATGACACCCTCTGACATTATGCAATATACACCCACCATATCCATATTACTTGCAATTAAAATTTGGGTTTAGAAACCACTTTTATTAAAGTTCAAATTCTAGAAAAATTAAGAAAAAATTAACAGCGACTTATAGAAATAGCTAAACATAAAAAATACGTCATTAATTTTTTACCAAAATTAAAACATCACTTCCTCTCACATATGGAAAATTAGTATGCATTTAGTAGGTACTCACACCTCTCACACCTAGAAAATTAGTACTAGCTCTTTCTTTGACAATTGGGTTTATATGCTCCAAAGCACTACAGACCTCTCTTCTCCCAAAGTTGTAATGTTGCTTACCAAGGTTACTCTAGATCTTTTACTAAGGATAAATGATGCAGGGGAATCACTCTTAAATTGCAACGTGGCCATTCAAAAATTAAGATTCTAAATTTTACAAAAGGGAGTGGGTTTCCCTTAATTGAATATTCTCCATATGTTTAGGTCAGTGGTAATCACTTTAGTGAACTAGTTCTGGAAAGAATCAAGTTAGCTTTGCTGTCAATGGAAGATTTAAGTTAGAAATAGGATAGAATGTAGTTGAATTCATTTAGGATATCTTGTGAAGCTGTCAGATTGTTAGCATAAATTTAGGAATTAACTTTCTAATTCTATATTTAGTTTCCTTCTCCTTTTGCATATATTCTGAATTAGTCTATTAAAAGGTTGGATTCTTCGAGTAATGGAAGGCTTATTTCCATATGAGATTGTTGTAATCCCCAAAGTTAATCAATGAGTCTTACAATTCCTGGGGGCTGCTCATGAATCTTACAAATATAACAATATTAAGCAGATTACGCAGTTTTAGTATTTAGGAAAGCATTATACTTTACTATAAAAAAAGAGGTGCAACAACAGGTAAAGACTTGCACAAATCCTCTCGTAAGTGTTTCTGGAAGGGGTCCCGTAGGGAAAGTAAAGAGTCCAGGTCCCTCCCTTGAACCTTGAAGCGAGGAAATTCTTAGATATTATAACCTTTAGTCTGAAATCCTGTACACAACATTTTTGATCTACCAACCCTTGAATTGCTAGTTCCTGAGTTTTATCTGTAAACATAGCAATATTATTATGAACCTGGGCAGGTATGACCTATTTTTGGGGCTGCAACTTGTGAAAATCACAGGATATCCAATAATAGATTTGATCCTTATGGCCTATTATAGTGCATCTGCAGGTGTAGCATTCCTCTGTTACTGTAAGGGAATTATGATCTAGCCATTTCATCTCCACCACATCCACAACAAAGAAAAAAAACATGAATAAAAAAAAACACAATAGATAATTAAGAAAAACACAGAACAAACCTGAAGGTCTAAACATTGATGCCATTCTGAAGGTAGTGGAGACCCAACGTGAAGCTCAATACCAATATTTGTCAGTTTCAATTCCTGTCCACTGACACCAATCTCATCACCATGTTTAGAATTTCCTGAATTCCAATTCCATTTACTCTTCTTAGATGTGTCTTCAAGCATCTTCTTAGATTCAGACAAATTACTTGTAAATCTAGTCCTCTTAGCCTAAGTATTCAACATAGTAGGTCCGTGTCAGAATTGAACTCCCTGTACAGGTGCTTGAAGGATAAAGAAAGAAAACAATTCTTTAGGAGCCCAATCCTTTTCAACCAACAATCATATATAACTCAGTGACTGCAACTTGGTGAGACCTCTGACCCAATCAATTATCATGACCTTTGATTCGCCAAAAATAGAAAGCTAGAGAATTTTTTTTTTTGCGAACCATAAAAGCCCCCATAAAGCTAAAAGTTCATGCAATTGCTTTGTTGGATCTCTAAAGATCGAGGTGCATGGCACTAATATTAATAATAGAAGGTAGAAAACTTACAAAACTTACACTTCATTGCCAAATTTGCAATTTTCCATGACACAATTAAAAATGACTAACATAAATGATTAATTCATATTCTTCTAGCTAGTCATTTTTTATGTCGTGACTAAATTAGTCATTTATTTTAGTCATTTTTAACTCTGTCACTTATTATCTAGTCATATTTGTTAACTGGTGACTAAATTAGTTGTTAATTTTAGTCGTTTATAGTTGAGTCAATCAAAATTGCTCATATTTAGTAGTAAATCACTTGGAAAACCTATGGTGACTAGAATTTTTAGTCAACTAGTAGCTAATTTCTCATTTTGTACTAGTGTGATGACTACAAGTTTCAAAGGCACTCAAAATGACTCTAAATTCCAATCCCAAAATAAATGATCTGAATTTGATGGGATGAAATCTGCTGGAAGGAGGGCATTAAGGCATCCCCCATCATCCAACACGAGGTACTCAACAAAGTTGTATAATGTGGAAGGACTCGATCATAAGGTGCACGATCCAGTAACTGTAACGGGAATGGTTGACATGCAAAGTCAATATAACTGAGGAATGGCCAACTCAGGCTTCAACTTCCTTCGAACAAGAGCATAGCGATGTATGGTGATTGAATAAAGGTAGCATAGACTCAATATACAAACTGGGACATCTCTGCGACACAGGAGGCATCGACAGAGGCTCTATGGGGACTAGAATCTTAACCAGTCGGTAGAGATAAACTTGGATAAACGAGTATAGCTCCTAAATTCAAACTATAACCCAACCAATGGATGTGATATACAGTGCTCTGTTTGAAGGCGACACAACTCAATGTTGGAGCAGGATCCCGCAGCTACAGAAGAAGCTGCTAGTTTTGGCGGAAAGAGAGAAGTTTTGGCAGAAAAAGGACAGGGTGGAGCTACGACGCCGTAGCATGTTTCCAGCTGGAGACGTGCTACGGCGTCGTAGCTCCACCCTGTCCTTTTTCTGCCAAAACTTGTCTCTTTCCGCCAAAACTAGCAGCTTCTTCTGTAGCTGCGGGATCCTGCTCCAACACTCAACAACTACCAAATATAACATCTTTCCTTGTTTGACTTTTTGGTTTTTTTATTTTTTTGGAATTTTTCAATTATTTAAAAATCTTGAAAAAGAATAAAATTGCTTTATAGTTGCAGAATAGGAGGAGACGAGTGTCATAAGGGAAAACAAACTAGTTCCAAGCAGTGGAACATACCTATGATCAATGCAAGGATACATGTGTAGGATATCGACACTCAGGGGAAAATCCCCTCCCGGTAAAAAGGGAAACAAGCTGCGAAGGATATAAAAAATGGCTCTACATGGCTAGACAAGAGACAAGCTCAGGCTATATGGCTGAAACACAATGTGAGGGAAGCTGGCATAAAGCTCAATAAAGCAGGAAAAACTCATGATAATGCATTCACAACTTGATATGAGGGAGTCTTGAGGGAAATAGGCCAGCAAAAGATCAAGAGGAGTATGAGGCTCTTGTGAAATGTCGTGGCAGTACTATACAATGGACTCCCACACCCTAAAGGAGAAAACATCATCATGGGCACCAAATGCAAATAAGGCACTAACTAGGGTACCCATGTAAGGGGAAGCTCTACCACTCATATCATGCCACTTCTAAAACAACAAGAGAATTTCGTGACACAACAAAGTGGGTTCGTACCTAAGGTTATGATGAAACGGTCATAAGGTCATGCAAAATGCAAATGGTGATGAAAGATAACCTATATGCTAGTTTAGACATGATACCTGAGATCGTCATGAACGGGTCAATCCAATGGCTGAAACGGCACTGAAAAAGGTCCTCTACATCATGAATTATGTCAAAAACGGTCCAAAATGGTTAGAAACTGTCGAAACTATAGGGAAGGGGGTAAAATTTTTCAAATATTTGAAAATTTTCTATAAATAGTAAACAATTCAAAATATTATAAAACATTTGAAACTTTTACCCATTTGAGCTCAGATTTTCCACACCAAATTCTAGGAGATCCAACCAGTGGAATCCACTACTGTTTCTTCCAGGTATTTATCCATGCTCTTCTCTTTCATTTTGATGCAATTTTTATCAAATTCCATGGTCAATTAAGATTTCTAGGCCAAACTAAAAAGGGCGCTATGGCCCACATGGAAATTGAGGGTTTTCCTATGCATAGGGTTGGATATACACGGAAAATGCCCCCAAAGCCACGTACATACACGGTTGTTTTGAAAACAGTCGCGTATGAGGCCACGCATAAGGTTTTTTCAATAATCTAATGGGAAAATTTGCAATTTCTTGTGCAGGATGGTCCTAGAGTGGAGAGAGTGTGAACATGGTGAGGTGGAGGAAGCAGTAAGGGCCAATCTAATGGCTCAACAAGCTCTACGTGCATGTAGACTCTACAAGTTTTGGTGTCTTGGTGGTTTGAGGGCCAAACCAAGACTATTACAGATGCTGGTGCATTACTAGGATCCAGACTCTGAGTCCTTCCAGATAGATGGGATGTCCCTCACTATAGAGGTGGAGGACATATACTTCATTACTGGGCTTTCTAGACAAGGGGAAGTGGTGAACCTTCATTCTCATGGTGGGCCAGGAGGTGGCCTAACTATCGACGAGTACATTGTGGTGTACTGCTATCCAGACACAGAGAAGGTGGGGAGTCGGGTCCCTACCAATGCTATACAGGTGCTAGGCCTAAAGGCCATACTATTGACATTGGGTAGGATAGCAGGCTTGGCATCACTCCACCAAGCCTCGTGGCCTCTGATGTTCTATGTAGTGGAGTGCATGAGACCCATGATTTATGATTGGAGCACTACACTATTGAGCAACATGAAACATCATCTCAATGAGTGTAAGGCAGGTAAAGTGCGGAACTTTGGGTTCAGCAGTATACTGAGCACGTTTTTCTTCGAGCATTTTCCAGGATTGAGCCCCAGAGTGGACGTTCCTCTTCATGGGGTTCGAGATCCATCCCAATGGCATTAGGCAGATGTGATGCACAGAATGGAGGGTGGTAGGGTGGCCAACCCCTGTCCAGCTGACTTCTTTCCATGGTGGCGATGATAGATAGTTTCCATTGATGACTACCCCTATGCGGGGATAGATTTTCGGGGGGACCCGGACATTCTGCTACCACCAGGATCGACATATGGTGATATAAGTAACGAATATTGACCCTCTCTTTTTTAATTTTTGAGTTATTTAATTTTTTGT
Organism: Pseudotsuga menziesii; assembly: GCA_001517045.1. NCBI lineage: Eukaryota > Viridiplantae > Streptophyta > Pinopsida > Pinales > Pinaceae > Pseudotsuga > Pseudotsuga menziesii. The sequence goes on along the minus strand of LPNX011056180.1, from coordinate 2,418,608 downwards.
GTTTTCTGATTATATGGAATTAAAAAGACATATTTTTGCGTGACAATACATAGTGACATATACCATTTGTGTGCAGATGTGGGACCATGGTGGTCAGAAGGCTTCCCTCGTCACAGACGAAGGGGAAGAGGAGATGATATCACAGGCGTGGATGCGGAGCGGATGCTCCAGAGAATTCATACCAATTTTGTGAGGCTGACACACAGGGTTCCCATGGCGCAAGTCGAGGACTTTCCTGAGGCTATGCAGCGCCAGGTGGTGGGTGTACCACGTGCATGGGTGCGATTGTTCCGAAGGCTAGCTAGAGCTGTAGTGACCTTCCATGATCACAACCCTCCTCCTCCTACATAGGATTAGATACCTGGGAGTCTATACATTTTGTATTTCCGTGTATTATATGTTGGTGGCTCGAGAGCCCCAATTTTTTATCATGACACTATGTATTACCACATTTTGGATGTTTATATAAATATTTTTATGGTGATCAGTTTATTTATTTACATGTGTAAAAATTGTGTTTGTGATGAATTTACTATGAATGAAACAAATGCCAATCTAACATGTAGTTAGCATATGAGTCAGCAACTTGATTATTAATTCTTGGAATGTGTATGTATGTTATATTGTCACAATTGCCGTTCTAATAATCTCACATGTAAGAATCTTCTTAATAACGTCGAATCTCTAACATGGTACAAACCATTAAGCTGTGACACTACTAACTCCAAATCAAGACATACCTCAAGAGAGAGAACACCATGTGAAATGGCATCCCTAGAAGCTCAATAATGGCACTATATTCAGCAACATTGTTGGAAGATGGCCGCAGACATACACCTCCTGAAGACAGTACCTGACCCATAGGAGTATAAATCACCCAAGCAGCAGAGGCTAAGTGTTGAGTGTGATGGCTTGCACCATCCGTGAATCCTATGTAGGTGGGATATTCCATTGACATCTACCAAAAGAAACGAAAACTAATCACAAACCTGATGACGATAAGAAAAATACCTAACTATGAAAAATTGTACACTAATATATAGTAACCAGCCTTGGTTGAAAACCATGCATAGTACTTCTAGAGATAGAGCCCATTTCTAGGCTCCTCCAAATTCGTTCCCTCGTAATCCACTAACTCATAAGCACCCTTCTCTAAGATAGGTTTGACCATGTAAGGACCGCACCACATAGGATTAAATTTTCCTGCGCCCAAAGGTTCTTTCGGTTGATCCCACAAAAGGACCAAGTCTCCCTCACTAAACCTGCTTGGATGGACAGACTTATCGTACTGGACCTTTACGTGACATTTATTGACTTCTAGAGCCACCAAGGCATCCTGACGTTGGTCATCAAGTTGCTCAAGGTGGACCAAACACCCTCCAATGGTGAAGTGTCTGGTAAGAGTTCTACAGCCAGCTTCAAAGAAGGAATCTCTCATTCAACAGGCAATATCGAATCCACTCCATGTACAAGTTGATATGGAGAAAACCCCGTGGCAATCTTAACAGTGGTTGTATATGCCCACAAAGCAGGATATAACATGATGTGCCATTTATTCTTGCTTTGTGTGATGGTTCATTGGAGAATGGATTTGAGTGATTTATTCACTGCTTCTACCTGTCCATTCGCTTGAGGGTAGTAAGAGGAGGAATGCTCTTGCTTGTACCCTAACTTTGATGCCAACTCTTCCATCATACAATTTTGAAAGTGCGAGCCATGGTCAGTGACAAGCTCTTTCGGAATTCCGAACCGAGTAATAATTTGGTTGAATACAAAGTGGATGACTGTCTCACCACTGGATTTAACTATAGGCATAGCCTCAGCCCATTTCGTGAAGTAATCAACATCCACTATAATATGATGGTGCCCCCCAACCGAAGCTGGGTTGCAATCCATAAAATCGAGCCCCCACTTAGTGAAGGGACCAAGGGATATGGTCGTGCAACTAATGGTGGCTCCCTTCACTTAGGGCGGAGTCACCAATTAAAATCAACGCTTAATTAAAATGAACTACACTCTTTTATTTTATAGGGTGCACCAACAAGATTAGGTTTTAGGATCTTGGAATAGTTCATTGTGAGTAAATTCTCCAAGATCACTAAACAACAACATGTATGTGTATGTCCAAGTGAGTGTGTGAAATCCTTGGTATAACCAGTGTTTCTCAGAATCCTCCTCTCAAAAGGGAGTTAAGCACGAGGCAGTGTGAGCTGTTATTGATTGGGATGACCTCTAGTCATAACTGAGTAGCACCAGAGATATTTCCAGGATTGTATTCGTATCTGGGGGCTCTTTCAAGAGCTTCGGGCTTTACTACCCTGCCCATACAGTTAATCCTGCCTGCGACTATTTTCCTGAGCATTTGATTATATTGAGGTGACCTTAGTGGCCTTACCTAGGATATCGAGCGGGTACTTTGTAGGGGTTATTCTGCGGGTGTCCCGGCAAGGTTGGGGTCAGACAGCACAGTCGTTTTATGCGTTGAAGCTGAGGGCCACAATAATTGGTTATGTACCTCTGCTTGTTGTGTATGGGAGTCTCAAGCCTCTCCTAGGTGAGACATACCTGCTTCATTCGAGAGCTCACTTATCCTACCCTTGATTTCTTTCATTTGACTTTAGATTTTATTAGTGATTTCTCTGTGCATGATAACTTTCCTAGGGTTTGCGTAAATAGAGATTATTTTCTATTTTTTGAGTCATTGTGGATTCGGGTGCGGCTCCTCTCCATTCTCATTGTTTAGCAGGACTTCCACCTTCTACATTTCCTCCTTTGGGAGAGATACATAGATAGTCCAAGTGGACTATTTTGCACATTGATTCACACACCATGGGAGACCATATGGAAGGTATTCCTGAACCACCTTCTCCCATTCAAGTGGAAGATGGGGAGTTTACTCCTACCTAGGATCCTTCACCCAACTTGGCTGAGTTAGGTCAGGTGATTTCTGAGATAGGAACCTTTCATGATAGACCTACTCACTCTAGGGTTGATTCCCCATTGATGCATTACCAGTATGGAATGTCAGAGGATGCCGAGACTCATTTTGAACACGCAAGCACTAGCTATGGTAGTTATGGTATGTCTGGTTTTTCTACACATGATTTGGCATTTCATGTCGAATATGAGTTCGATCCTAACATTATTCCTAGGGGCACTCTCATTCCTTACCATGCAGAGAGGTTTGGGAGCACTAGTCACATTGCACCTTCCATCCTGGTGGTGGAAGTTACATCACATATTCCTCCTAGGTCTAGGGTTAGTGATCCTATTAGGATACCAGACCCGAGATGAGTGACTATAGGTAATAGTACATACATTATTACTCAGGTCCATCCATCCTCTATCCCTATTTCATCAAATGTTCACCTTCCACCTTATTCATGTGGTCCTTCAGGCCGAAACGTTGCTATGGGTCATGTCTGTACTGTGGTTACTAGACCGGTTGTGTCTCAACTTCATATACCACCCGTTGTTTCTGGAGATCATGCTCATACTTATAGAGGTCACATTCCTACTTCCGGAATGTATATTCCTACTTCTGGAGCGTATGTTCCTACTTACGGAGTGTCTCATGGGACATCTCATGCGATGACTTATGGGCCCTATTATGGGACGTAGTATGGATAGGGTTTTTCACCTTATGGGGGCAGGTATCAACAACCTGCTTACTCACCTAATTATGGATTCGTAGCTCCTAATAGTCAAGGTCCATCACACTATGGTGCTTCCATGCCACCCTATATGGGTCATATGGGAGGAGGGAACTATGGCCAAGGCCATGGTGGTAATCAAACCTATACGAATCAGACCTATTAGGGAGTGGTCCATCGACCTCATCATCCTAGGCTCCCTTTCCTTGCGAAGCTGAATCTTCCTGACTTGTTGAGATTAACGAACGATCCTGTAGCTCATGACCTGACCTGGCCGACTATCCCTACTAAGCTTCCCTCGGACATACCTAAGTTCAAGGGAAAATCGGGAGAGGATTCGAGCAAACATGTTACTACGTTTCACCTATGGTGCTCTTCGAATTCCTTACATCAGGACTCCATCTTTTTAAGGTTGTTTCAATGCACCCTTACAGGGATTGCCATGAAATGGTATATAGAGCTACCTAGGGGAGCATTTGCTTTATTCGACGACCTTGCGATGACTTTTCTTAACCACTTCCAGCTACCAGTGCGTTATGACATTGGTACTGAACACTTGTCGACATTTCAGCAGGATAAAGCCACACATATCTCGGATCATATCCAAGAGTGGTGTAGACAAAAGAGGTTAATTAAATCCTTTATACCACCAGAATTCCTCCTCGAATGGTTCCTTAAGTCATTATTGCCATATATAGTGAAGGATGTTTCTACATTCGAAGTGCAGAATGAGGAACAAGCAATTTTTAGGGTGCAGTAACTGGACTTGATCTATGCTCAGTCCGGTTTGTTATATGAGATTATTCCCAATGCTCCACGTTCTAGTTTCAACCCCAAAGTCAAACCTAGACCACATGCCGATGGAATTGTGGGTTGTGCAAGTGTGAAACCTACAGATTCGGTTGCAAAACAAGTTAGTCAATTTTCAATAAACCAATCTACTTCGGGACAAGCTACGGTTTCATCTCAACCCGCCCAAATAGCGAGTGTACTTTATGTGCAATCGTCGGACCAGAAGGGCAACCAGCAGACCAGAAGGAATAGAAAAAAGGGTAAGATAAATCATAAGGGTGGGAATAAGAATGAGAATGCTAATAGTAATAACAAGAACGGTTGTAATGCTGGGGGGGACAAGAAAGCTAAACGTAAGGTTAAGTTCCCTTGAAAGTTGTGTAAGGATGATCACCTCACTTACTTGTGCCCTCGTATAGATGAAGCCTCGAGGTTCTTGGCATAGGACCCAGCTGTGCTAACTAACCCTTTATCACACAATCAAAATATGAACTCAAGGTCCCATCATCAGTCTGGTGGTGATCAAGATCTACCGAAGGGTAGTGGTCATGGTTGCATTAACATGGTACGTGCTGCAAAAGTTGTGACTTGTGCGAAATATTATGGTTCGTCACAACCCAGCCCAGGTAAAGAGCCTGATCCACCAAGGTCCCCTTTGCGTATTGAGAAACCTATGGATAAACTTGAAGCTACACCTCACATTCCTAAGGGAGTCCTTAAGCCTTCAGGGCACAATCCTAATGCTCGAGCCGCCCAGAACTATTCAATTGTCAAGGATTTGGGCCATACTCCTTGTGCGATGTCTGCATTGGAAGTGCTTCAGAGTTGTCCTTCGCAAACGAAGGCATTGCTTTCTTCCCTTAGCGTGAATGATGATGATTCTTCCTCCGTGATTAAATTTGAAACCGCAGGACTTCAGCTTCGCTTGCCTTACTATGTGTCTCTTTTGATTCACGTAGAATGTCTTAATATGACCATCAAGAGCAATGTAATTGATGAAGGCACTGCTGCTTCTGTGATGTCTTTATCATGTTGGAAGGGTCTAGGTTCCCCTGAGCTGTCTAAATCAGCGACCATGTTAACTGCATTCGATGAGAGATCATTTAGGCCGTACGACATCCTTCCTTCCCCTAAATTCTGTTTGGGAGGGAAGACCGTTGCGATAGAGGTCGAGGTGGTTGATGCACCCCTTGAATACAATCTCTTGCTGGGTAGGAATTGGTTGTATATTATGCAAGCCATTTTTTCTTCCCTGTTCCATGTTGTATGCTTTCCTCATAACAGGAAGATAGTAACGATTGATCAAACAAAATTCAAGAATCCATCTGTTACCGCATCTTTGGGAGCTTCAATCCCAATCGTTGAACACTCTCAGCTGGAAACTGGGAGTGTGGGTGTAGGCATGTATCCATCCCTAATGGGAAGCTTTAGTTTTCCTACACCAATCCTTATGATAGGGACTAGCTCCGGTGAGGCTTCGACATCTATGAGATCGGTGTCTTTTCACATGAGTCATATGGAAGATCCTTGGATTATTCCTACACTAAGTACTCCGAGTGAGCCCATCGTGATGGATGTGCTATTGCCTACAACTATGATAGCTTATCAAGCTAATCTCAAGTGTGTTGCAGAGCCTAGTCCTTCCTCTTCGCGGACGGAGGAGGAGGACCCTTATGTGCTGCCGGCATGGGCAGTACAGTCTTCTCACATGCACGACTGCCTTGATACGGTTTTTCCTTCAGATGAAGTGATTATTGAGGCTATGTCGAGAATTGAGCCACCATGGGAGGAACTCCATCATAGATCGTACTTTCTTCCCGAGCTTGACCGCTTGGAGCGTGAGGATTTTAGGGTGGTTCTTAGTGAGAGATTTGGTAGTCCTATGGTTCCATTAAGCTCTCCTGGTCAGATGGATGATGGAAATGTGGCTAACATATCTTCAATAATTCCTATCAACATCTCTCGTGATCCTGGCAGGATAGAGAATGTCTATATTGGGGCAGAATTTTCCCATGCCGAGATTCTAGAATACACCAAGCTATTTAAAGAATTCTGTGATATTTTTTATTAGTCTTACGATGAAATGCCAAGTATCGACCCTAATATTTTCGAGCATGAGATTAAGACTTACCCCAATGCTAAGCCTTTTTGAAAACGCTTGCGAGTGGTGAATCCTAGGAAAGCACCTACGATTAAGGCAGAGATAGAGAAACTGTTGAAAGTTGGTTTCATCTATCCCATTCCCTTGATGGAGTGGGTTTCAAACCCTATTTCGGTGGGTAAGAAGCAGGGAGTGATCCGCATATGTACTAATTTCCATGATTTGAATCATGCCTGTCCTAAGGATGATTTCCCCACACCATTTATTGATCAGATTTTGGATGAGTGTGCGAATAGCAAGGATTTTTCCTTTATGGATGGATTTTTCGAATATAATCAAATACAAATTAAACTTGAGGACCAACATAAGACTGCATTTATTTGTCCTTGGGGAACTTTTTCATATCGAAAAATGCCTTCCGGCCTTAAAAACACCGGAGCTACATTTCAGTGGGCAATGACCTTGATCTTCCACGATCTCAAGTAAATTATCAAAGTATTTTTGGATGACCTTGCTGCTCATTCTCATATGAGAATGCGTCATCCCTATCACTTGATATTGGTATTCAAAAGATGGAGGCATTATTTGGTTAGATTAAATCCTCATAAGTGCATATTTTGTGTGAAGTCAGGTCTTTTGTTAGGATTCATCGTTTCTAAAGAAGGTATAAGAGTTGACCCTTTGAAGGTTGAGGCAATACTTCAGTTGTCTCCCCCGAAGAATATTCATCATCTTCAGTGTTTGCAAGGCATGGCAAACTTATTACAGAGATTTGTTGTTAACTTTGCCAATTTGACTAGAGGCTTCATGTATCTATTGAGGAAGGACACCACCTTTTGTTGGGATGAGTGAACCCAGGACTCCTTTGTTGCATTGAAGCAATCCCTAGCATTAGCCCCGGTGATTAGCCCCCCGGACTATAGCCTTGATTTTCTACTTTATGTGGCCACATCCATGGAGATGATTGGTATGGTTTTGGATCAAGAGGATGAGTAGCTCCAAGAGCATGTCATATACTATCTGAGCCAAAACATTATTGACACAGAGATTCATTATTCTCATGTCGAGAAGCTTTCTTTAGCTACCGTACATGTGGTTTAGCAGTTGAGACATTATATTCTCCTTCGCCAGACCTTGGTTGTAGCCCATGTCAATCTGTTTCAATACGTCCTCACTTGAAGTATGATTGGGGGAAAATATAATAAATGAATTTTCATTCTACAAGAATTCGATCTCGAATTTGTTTTGGCAAAATCGAAGAAGTCTTTAATTTTTGCAGAGCTTATATCGGATTTCCTGAGCGAGGCCGAGGAGTTGGTTTGTGAAGATACGTTTGTTGATGAACACATCTTCTTTATCTCAACTTTATACCCATGGTATGGGGATATCATAATATATTTACAAACATTGAAGACCCCTACTCACCTCTCATGAGATGAACGACAACGATTACGTCACGTGTCTAAGAACTACCTCATAGTGGATAACACTTTGTACCATTGTGGGGTAGATTCCATTTTACAACATTGTTTAACTCATGAGGAGGCTAAGGTAGTGCTGAATGATTGCCATGAAGGGGCGTGTGGTGGTCATTTATCTGGGCTTTCTATAGCTCAAAATATTTTAAGAGCGGGTTATTTCTGGCCGTCGATATTTAAGGATTGTGTTGATGCGGTCAAGAGGTGCCACCCTTGCCAAGTGTTTGCACATAATATGTGTTCAAAACCTACCCTAAGTGGGGGCTCGATTTTGGCTTTATTACTTAAAAGAGAGATATGGTCATGCAACTAATGGTGTTATGACACAACATGAAGTAAAATGCACACCTAACAGTCAATGCAAATGCATTGTGTCCATGAAAACAGGGTATGCTACTATGTGAAATGCACATTTTTTCTTCAAATGATGAATGCAATATTTCCTATATGAAATCCTAACTAATACTCTAAAGCAAATCTAGTGTAATTACAATGCAAAATGAAAAATGCAATGCATGATGATAAGCAAATGTTTTTGGATTTTTTGAAATGAAACGAGATACAAAAAGCAATAGAATGATTCTACAACCCCTAGACTCTACAAGAACACTAAAACAACACTCAAGCAAAACACTAAGGTAAAAGAAATCTAATGCACTAATCCCAAACAAAAAATAAAAAATTCCATGACAAGAACCTTCTTAAAAAAAAATTTAGCCTAAAAAAACGTCTCTGGTAAGAAACAGAGGTATAAACAGACTCAGGCCATGCCAAAGGAGACTCAAAAATCATCAAACTTCACACAAAAACTATTCAACTTCCACTAAAAGGAAAAACTAAGGGCATACACGACTGTTCGCAGTAAACCCACGTGTATATGCAAAAATTGCTGAGAAACCCGTGTGTATACATGACTGTGAGTTAAAAACTAGCGTATAAGAAGAAAGGTGCATAAAATCAAGGTAAACAAACAAGCTAAGACAAAATTCACACAAATCAAACACCACGAGGAAAACATGTCCCCAGACCCGACACACAAACAAGAGAGAAAGAGCAATTCAAATTCATTGAATGCCGATAGAACAACCCCCAAAGGACAAATACTAGGAACTCCCCAACGGAGTTACAAATTCTGTTACAGAGAGAAATTCCTATGGCTTGGGGTACCACAACAGATATCTTGACTCCAGAAATCAATCGTTTCCAATATACAATAGAAATTAAATGTCTAACACTAAAGGATCAGACCTTATACCTTATTTCGGACGGTTGAAGTAGATCCCCATTGAGCCTTCCAACTTCATCTTGAATTGATAAATTACTTCCTCAACAATAAGTAAACAATACAAGCATTCTATATATCATGGTGTTAGATCTATTCTAGCATATATAATCAACAATGTATAAGCATTTGAAATAATCCCATGGATAAAATATTCATTCAAACACACATTATTGGACAGGAAAGATATTTCTATTAATATAAATCAGAGATTACAATAGATACAACCTTTGATGGCACGTCTGTGAACTAAAGAAACTGAATCCCACACTTGGGCCTCCACCACCTCAATCCTCCATCTCTCGATAGCAAGCTCACAAGCAAAAGGAAATCTTGGGAAGAACACAAAAGTGCTCCAAGGGACAAAGGGATGCAGACTCAAGCATAAGTTCCAAAAATAATGGACTATAGTTTCTTTGCTCTCAATTCTCTCATATGCCTTCAATGTACCATAGAGTTCCTTATATAGCTTTTCAAAGGGGTAATGGAAGGTCGAATCTGAGCGATCTCAAGGCATAGGGAAGGTCAAGAGTCAAGTGAGTCGGATCCATGTCAAGGAAAACTACAAAAGGATTTGGATTTTGTACACATCCTGATGTATGTGGTTTTAGGGGTCAAACCCATGTATATACACGATTAAGGGTTTAAAATTCATGTGTATCATTTTTCACATGTTTTTAGGAATGATCAAGGAAACATCAAAGGACAAAAAATGGACCACGGGGTCTAAGGAATCTGCAGCGGGACAGGGGAAGGCCATACAAAGTGTGATTCACCTGGAGTGGAAAAATCAGCTATAACACCATGCCTATAAAATCCATGAATGGATCAAGGTATCTTCTAACTTTCATTGATGATTTTTCCAGTTACACATGGGTCTTCTTTATCAAAAAGAAGTCTGAAGTCTATGAAAAATTTACTAAACTGAAGGCCTTGATTGCGAATGCATCTGGCCAAAAGATCAAAATATTGAGATCTAATAATGGTGGGGAGTATGTCAATAATGAGTTTCTACAAATATTTTCCCAAAGTAGTATTCAAGTCCAGTATTCAGTTCCCTACACTCCCCAGTAGAACGGTGTAGCGGAGAGGAAGAACCGGTCTCTCAAGGAGATGACCACATGTATGTTGGAATCAAAGAAGTTGGCTACAAATTTGTGGGCTGACACCATGAAAGCTATAGAATATATTTAGAACATAGTTCCACACTCATTCATGAAATGGAAGACCCCTTTCGAAGCATACTTCGGACACAAGTCGGATGTGTCGAATCTGCGGGTGTTTGGGTCCACTGCATGGGCCCGAATTCCACTTGACAAAAGGAGGTCTTTGCAACCGCAAAGAATAGAATGTATGTTTATTGGGTATCCTAATGAATAAAAATGTTTCAAGCTGTTGGATATCAAAACAAAATAGATCATCATCGAAATGAGTGTCAATTTCGATGAGCCTCTTCAGGAGGTGGACCTAGTGAAGGAGAAAACTGCATAATTTCCTTCCTATTCTACTGAATATTTGGATGAATAAATTGAGGGTGATGACCCTGATTTGGATCCTTTTATTTTTGATATAAGTGTATAAAAAACATAAGATCCTGAATCAAAACCTGAAGTGCAAAATCATCTCCCAACTTGGGCCCGACAGACACTCTCCTCTGCAGGAGATAACATTGGAAATCCGGATGATCCAAGGAGAACCCGGTCTGATTTCCAAAGAGCGGGTATTGCGCTCTCTTGTCCTGATTATTTTCTATTTGAGTATTCTTATTTGATAATAATTTCAGACCCTAATTCTTACTACCATGCTCAGAAGGATCTGAGATGGCAAGTTCCCATGGATGAAGAGATGAATTCTCTTCAGAAAAACACTACTTGGGAGCTAGTTTCTCTTTCTCTGGGAAGGAAATTGGTTCAATGCAAGTGGGTGTTTTAGAATAAGGTTTCTGCAGATGGAAGCACCTACAAATATAAGGTAAGGCTGGTGGAAAATGTTTTCTCCCAGGTCCAAGCTGTGTACTACCATGATACTTTTGCACTGGTTGCAAAAATGGACTCCATCCGCCTAGTTTTAGCAATTTCAGCATCTAAGCACTAGGAAGTGAATCATATGGATGTTAAGTCAGCCTTTCTGCATGGAGATCTTCATGAGGATATATACATGAAGTAACTTGAGGGCTACATTTTTTATCCATGTTTGGTTTGCAAGCTAAAGAAGTCACTATACGAGTTAAAACAAGCCCCAAGAGAGTTGTATTCCAAGATGGATGCCTTCCTTCTCTCGCAAAACTTCCAAAGGTGTAAATCATATCCAAATGTGTATATACAGTAGTCTGATGGTCATTTGATTATTATTTTTTTATATGTTGATGACTTACTGATCACAGGTAGCACAGTTGCTTATGTTTCAGTCAACAAAACTACTCTCCACAATGCATTTGAAATGAGCGATTTGGGGCTCTTAAAACAAATTTTAGGGCTCAAAATTGAGAAAAATTCTGAAGGGAAAATGGTCACTCAGTCCAAATACATATCAGACCTATTAGTTAGTTTTAACATGGCTAAATGTAGAGCTTCTCCATTCCATTTTCTTTTAGGGATCATCCTTGAAGAAGGAAAAACACACCTCCCATGGACTGCACTATTTATCGATAGCTGATTGGTAGCTTGTTGTACTTGACTCGTTTAGGGAACCAGGACCTACATCATTCACTATGCTGCAGACTCCGAGCTAGAGCTGGTTGGATACATAGATTCTAATTGAGAAGGTGATTCTATTAATTGGAATTCAAATTCTATATATGTCTTCATGTTTGGTGGTGGCCCCATTTTCCAGTCTAGAAAAAAGCAGGCCGCCATAGCATTGTCTTCAACAAAGGCTGAGTATCGAGGAGCGGTGAATGCTTGCATCCAAGTTGTTTGGTTGCAAGGAATTCTTTTAGAGTTTGATATTGGTAGTACTTTGTCCACTATCCTCTTTTGTGACAATCAAAGTGCTATTAATATATCCACAGATCCAATTACTAGGCAGAGGACCAAGCATGTAGAGATACAGATGCACTATATCAGGGAGCTAGTGCATGACAAGACCATCATTCTACAATACTACCCGATCGATAAGTAGATTGCAGACATCTTCACCAAGATCTTTTCAAAAAATAAGTTCACTTAACTCTGTTCACTGTTGGGGGTGAGTTCATCAGGGTGATCCAACTACTTTCAATGTTGAGCTTGAGGGAGGGGGTTTCCCACTGGGTTTTCCCTCTTTTACTCACTTAGTTTGTTTTAAGAATTTTTTGAGTTTCAGTATTGTACAGGGTGACCTATGGCCTTTGTTTCTAAGACCCTATAATTCTTATGCACTTTATGTTTTCTACTCCTCCTGAGTATAGCTTAAGGGTGGGTGTTGGAGACATTTACCACCATACACACTCATTTTGGTCAATTTGGCCTAGTTAAACCACTATCCTAAGTTTTATTGACTTAATTGACATCATAGGAGCATTGTATGACATCAACATGAGCACACCCATGTCTACCTTCATTCAAGGAGGCCAACTAATCCTTCTCCTTCATTTGGGGAGGCTAACTGGAGCACTCCAGGGGTGATCTGAGTGTCATAAATGCACTTAATTGATAACTAATGGTTACAATCAGTTAAATATAGTAGTGTAGGTGCCTTTGATTATTTAATTAATATATAATGAACTGGAGTCAACAGGGGTGCCTCCAACCACTTATGATGGTCAGTTAGACTTCAGTTAACCTCATCGGGGTTCATTGGAGTCATTGATGCACTACCACTTGTTGGTTGGCTTGCAGTGACATGTTTTTGAGCTACTTTCAGTTAGACTCATTCATTTATTGCATTTTGACTTCAGTTAGGACTCAGTTGAGTCAATTAGTGTTTTGATCAGTGGTTAACTTGAGTGTTCACTGTGGCTTACATTCAGTTAAGCTAGACTCACTCATTCAATTCAAATGACCTCCTTTGGAATTAGAATTGACTTGGAATTCATTCATATGGCATGATCATTTTATTATATCATCATTCTTTCATTTGATTATACAGAGCTGCTACTTCCATTGCAGCACCGTTTTTCCAATTTTATGCATATTTGTCTGTATTCTCTGTGAGACTATGTTTTCAATTCCTAGACCACTGTGACAAATTAATAAACCTCTCATGTCATAGTTTGGAAACCTCATTGTCATTTGATTGAAGTGCTTGATCACTGGAAGTAGGGAGGAAATTAGAGAATTTGTACATTCTCTCATGATGATCAGCATGCCCAACTGCAATAACTTGGTGTGTTGAGATTTCATAAATCTCTACCAAGGAAGGAGTGAAGATCACTCTCTTTGGCTCTCCTGTATGGGTCATGTGGTAGACTAACTACAATTTTTCTGCAAGTCTTGGTACATACAGTACATCACTGAAAAACCCATGTTCTAAATCAATTTACCCAATCCCTCTTGTCTGGAGTTCATAATCATCTCCCATTCGAACTGTTGCACCAGCATTCGAACTCATGGAGGAGAAAAATTATCTCTTGGATATCATATTCCTGGAAGCACCTGAATCAATGATAAAGGATGAAGAGTTAGAAGTACCTGCTACCAGAGCATGACATTTCTCCTTACCTTCACTTGAACTGGAGTTGTCATCCTTCTTCCTTGCGCTGTCAAGGACTGGAATGTTATTTTTCTCCATCATCTAAGCTATGGTGTCTATGGTATTTTCATGCATGAGCTCTATGGATTCCATCCCTTGTGGAAGTAAGTGCATTTGGCCTTCTCTTTTCCCTTTTTCTCCTTTTCTATGGGTGGATTCGAAGCTCCCTCATTGGATTTGGGTTTGTCTGATTTCTTCTTATCTAGAAACTTTGAATTCCTTGACTTGGGCTTACCCTTTGCTAAATTCGAAATCCTCACTGCTAGTGCTTAATCTTCGGTCTTGATGGAACCCATTTTGACCAATTTGTCCTGCTCTTGAGTGAGTTACTCCATGAAGTTTTCCAGGCTTGGTATTTTCCAATTTCGAAGGGTGAGTTTTCCTGAGTGAAATGTGCTCACAAAGACTAAGAACTATGGCCCCAACTTCAAAAGTATGGACAAGATCAGTTGATCTTCCTTATTCTCAATCCCACATTGTTTTAACTGTAATACAAGAGATTTGAACTTGGTGAAGAAGTCCTAGATTGTATCATAGTGCGTTGGGCTCAAGCTTATCAGCTCATTCTCAAGTTGGTGACCATGTAGCTCATCAGTTTTTCCAAATAGAGACTCAAGCTTCACCCAAACCTCCTTTGGTGATGTCAAACTATCAAGGTGGAACAACAACTCTCTTTAGATGCTCAGACACAGCAATCCATATGCTTCATCCAATTTGTTGAAATACTTGGCTTTCTCTGCAACAGATTTTGGTTCCACTTGAGTGCCCATGGTAACTTTGAAAATCCCCTTGGCTCTCAATTGAATCACCATATCTTCCTTCCATTCAAATAAATTGAAAGGTGTTAGCAAGATGTGGGTAGCCTCCATTACTTCCTACACTGATGGTGGTGAAATTGCTAACTAGTTTACACACAGCAATTCGATTTTATCTAGAATTCACTAACACAGCAGCTCAAATCCACTAAGGATTTGGTCTGCAACTTGAAACTATGAAACTAGCTCTAATATCATGTAAGGTTTGTCGTTACACCAAAACCTGCAGATGTTGGTGAACATTTGAAACCCAACACAAGGCCGTATCACCAGGAGTGGCTGTTAGTCCACTTGTTTTATATTCTTAGAGGTGCGACGGTTATACCATGTGGAGGTTGTACCAATACTCCAACAAAATGTCGAGTGTGGTATAGGATATGTTAATTGGGTTTACCCTACATTCTAAAGTGTTCTGTTAATTTTCCAAACTTAGTTAAAGAAACACTAAGATTTCATGAAGTGGGAGAGGTTATTAGTCGACATGCTTCAATGTCAGGGTTTTCTGTGGTATGGGGACCATCTTATCTGGTTAAAGTGGGAAAGATGGAATAGGAATCGAGATAAGGAATTCATCTTTGGAAAATAGTGGGTTTGGGCTTCCAAGACAGTCTAATCAACGACTGGTTATTAGAGACGGTTATATGTCATGATTAGATGAAGGAGTGGAACATACATCTGATGGAAGTGATGGAATAGGACCTGATATAAAAAAGGGTGGTGGATTTGTGACCTCTTCCATACAATGTACTTGTCAATATGTATACATCCCCTTTGCTTCACATGTCGACATGGAATCTAGTTTTGAGAGTCCTCTCTTTTCCATATGGTTTTGGGACCTCATTTAGAACATAGTCATGGTTAAGAAACTAATCACTCAATTGTTCATGTGGGATTTCTTCCTCCTACCAAGGATGAATAACATATGATTAATATGTTCTCTTCTTTTGGTAGAATAGTTGAAGCCAAATTCATCATGGACCATCTGAATGGTTCAAGAAAAGGTTATGGTTTTGCAAAATTTGATGAAATCAATTGTGTTTTTCAAGATAATCACTTAATTTGTGGGATGTCTTCCTTCTACCAAGGATGAATAACATCTGATTAATATGTTCTCTTCTTTTGGTAGAATAGTTGAAGCCAAAGTCATCATGGACCATCTAAATGGTTCAAGAAAAGGTTATGGTTTTGCAAAATTTGATGAAATCAATTGTGTTTTTCAAGATAATGCACGTATGAATGGTTAAAAGTTGTAAGGCATGAAAATTTGATCGTAGGAACCAAGAATTAGAAATTTTGAGACAATAAACATGGTGGTGAATGATTCTACAGGAACTTCTGATAATAATGCATATTAACTACAAGGATTCAATGCCCAAATGTAGCATGTGCTGGAGATTCAAATTAAATAACATAAACAACAAAATCAACAGCATCAAGCTCATCCTCATCAATTGTTACAACAATAACAAGACCCAAATCAAATGCATTCCCAATCCAGTGGTTGCTTAGTCCACAAATCATTGATCAATCTAAAGTGTATGGTCCAAATATAACATAGAAGTGGGGATTATACCAGAATTTCAACATGGAATTGGTGCACCATTATTATGCATCTACAACCATTTACATGCCACCTGGAAATCCTTCTTATCAAACAAAATTGTCGATTCTGCAACCATGGAGGTTATCAATGACACAATATCAAAAGCAAAGAATGAAGTCAAACAACTTACTAAGGCTTCTGAGGAAAAACAATTAGAGGCAAAACCTGACAAAACAAAAATGGAGTCCTTTGAAAACAAATTCAATCAGGTGTTTCGTAATGTCCCTTTTTGAAAATTTTATTAAATGACCGATTTTCCACTTTTTCCCCAATTTGGACCTTAACTAGTTTTGATGTCTAAACCTCCAAATTGACCCAAATGCTCCCAAATTTTATCAGAAGGTACATGAATGATATTAGAACTTAAATATTACATTAATGGATTTTTTATTACCCCCCCAATTACTTCTGAAACTTGTTTAATGTTTTGTTCAAAGTAGGAGTCTTTACTAGTAAATTGGGGATCCAATCCCCCCTAGGTAATTGTCAGAAATGGCTTTTCAAATGGTCCCAAAGTCACTCAAATTTATGAATAGAGGTAGGGGATTTGTAAGGTAAATTTTTAAATTCTCATATTCCACATGGTTCAGTCTATATATGCTGTTATGACTCTTCCCAAAATAGCTCCCAAATCACAATTTCGACCCTTGGGGAAAAGGCACCAAATCTTCTCCCAATGCAATAAAAATGAGTAAATAGCTTCCAATTATTGAGTAATGAACATGAGACTTGAATTAAACATTAATTAAATTCCATTCATCATACATTTATTGAATATACATTCATCCATTCGAAATAATAAGCATTACCATGGCATATATCAACATAGAGTGAAAATGGTCATTGTTTGCTCATTAAAAAATACTTTCCCTTAAAACCATTTGATATTTAGACCTGATACTTTATGAGAATGAATAAAAGAGAATTTTTAGCTTATTAAAATCAGTAATGGACAATGAAAATCTCTCCCAGTTCCAAATCATTATCATTACAATGGTGCACAACAAGATAGTGGGGAAATGGCACTATTTCTTCATTGTTTAACATTTTTACATGAAATATTTTGGAATTTAGACCTAAGAGTCTTATAAAATTAAAAAATATATAATTTACATCATAACATAAAATAATGGAGCATTATAATTTTCCCCAAAGATATCAATATCTCACCCAAAGCGCAATCCCTCCATGAGCAAGAATATGCCATAAAAACTAGAAACGGTTGAGAGAAAGTGTTGCAACAGAAGAATACACAAGATTATATATAGATTCAACATGATAATAATACTCCATTAAATCTCCATGAAATACCTTATTGGCCTCTCCAAACACCAACTTGGATTGGAATCTTTCACCCTTGAAACTAGCTAAGGCAAGAAAACTAGTCATCCACTGGCTCTCACAATTCACAAATGATAAAAAGATATTATCTTGGTTTATTCCTATATTTTATAGAAATAATTAGCCTTATAAGGTTCCCAATACATCCACAAACTCAATCCAATTTGAATTTTTGTGTGTGCTCATGATTTGCCACGTGTCCTCCCTTTCCTAGCCTTCCATCTTCCCCCAACTTGAGTAGGAACCCATTGAGATTCCGCAAATCACATGAAATATCTCTTAGATGATATATTTAGACCTGAAATTTTATATATGTCATATTTTATTCTTTATATCTAATTTGTGTCATAGGTGTCATAGCATCTTCATCATTTTTGTCATAGAGCTAGGGAATCTAGTCCAAGTGTCTCACTATCTCCAAAATGACTCTTCCTCTCCCATGTAAGTTACATTTCTTCAAAAATTAGACCTATTATGCACATGGCCAAGTGTATTATCCTTATAAATCATCCAAGAAACTTGGAATTATTATGGATTCAAAACAACAAGAGGAGGATACCATTTGACACATAAATTCTAGCTTGTGTGGGCCCCATAGTCTCGATGTGTCTCCATGCTCTGTTGCCACTTCAATTTTATCTTGTATTTATTTATTTAGCTACTTTATTAAATATTTATGCCATTCTAATTTTGAAACATCATTTATTGTCCCCATTATTCCAAATCCCAAAGCTTCCACCCCCAACCTAGGAAGCTAGTAATTTTCCTCCTTGGCAATTATTTGACCCTTAGCATCAATTTGACAAATTCTAATGAATATGGAAAATGTGATTAGGACATTGTGACCCAATGAAAAATTTGGGACATGAAAGTGTTGAACAAGGCCTGTGATGATGCAAGAAGTAGTGCTAAAAAAAGTTTAATGGAGAGTAATAATTTGAAGGAAATGGCTACGGTTGGGTCAAAAGGAAGTTTTATTAACATATAACAAATGAATTCTTTTGTCGGACAACAAAATGTGGAATGAAAATGAATTCCATATGGATTCGATGGTTGAACTCTTCCCCATTTTAAAAAGGATGACAAATTTCCATTGTAGTGGTTTTGTGGAGAATTCTTATCTTCGTAGCCTAAATCCCTAGGAGTTCTTTTTTCATGCAATGTGAGGTAGAGAAGTTTTGATAGACATAGTTGTGAAGACATCAGAAGTAAGTTACATACAGAGGCATCTTGTAAATGCTACGGAGGATATCATGGTTAAATATGACGGGACTGTCAGGAACTCACTTGGCATTAGAGGAGTTCTGAGGTAAAATATGGGCCTCAAAACAAAAAATGTACCATTAAAATTAACTTTATAAGAACCAATAGGATTCAAGATGATGATGTCAACCATAAGGGTAAAATTTGTAAAAACAAATGGAGGGAAAAGAAAATACTACTTTTTCTTATCGTATTTTTGGCATATCTACTTATGGGTTCACCCAAATTTTGAGTTTGGGGATTCGTTGGATGCGGAATTTAATTTTTCATCCAACCCATACCCACACTGCATACTTTTGGGGTACCCACAACACCCAAAAATGAAAATTTCTATAAAAAAAACATATTTTAATATTAAAATACGTTTTTAATAGAAATTTTCATTTTTGGGTGCCATGTGTGTGTACCTCATAAATATGCAGTGTAGGTATGGGTTGGATGTGGAATTAAATTCCACATCCAATGAGTCCCCAAACTCAAAATTTGGGTGAACCAATAAGGATATATGTAAAAAATACAATAAGAAAAAAATAGTTTCTCTTTTTCCACTCCAAAATTTAGAACTTTTATTTTATTATTATAATTCTTATTTTTTTTTTCCCTTATGAGGCCCAGTTTATACCTAAAAACTCACCTAATGTAATGTTATTCAATTTCTATATGGGGAAGATGGTATGGATATTGTTTGTATTGAATCACATAAGCTTGATTCTCTAAAGATGAAAAGAAGGAGTTTGAAAATGTTTATAAATATGATCGTGATCAAGAAAATTGGAATCCTAGTTACATGTTATCATAGAACGTGGAAGATTTGAAAACAATCAGGGAGTTCCAAAACATTTTGATGTAGAAGTGTAGAAACTAGAGTCATGTATATGACATCTAGTTACAAGAATTGCACCTAGTGGAGACAACTCATGGCCTCTTCCTGCAAATATTAAAAGGCTCGTCTGGAACGATGAGAAGACATTCAAAATTGATAAGAGAAAACCATCAGATATGCATACCATGGATATTGTAGAAGCAATTGACATGATTGAGGAAATACTTGGGGTTTTTCCTGGTGATGACCCAATGAGTATTGAAGCACAGAAGAATTCCACTCTCTTTTTCAAAATTCTGCTTCGAAGTACATTGTTGAAATATTGCAACTTCAAAGGATATTCTAAATGTATTTTACTAATGTACCCCAAGGGATATGTTATTATTCCTCTGTTAGGATGTTATTATTGTAATTGGTCATCATATAGTCATGAGGTAAATCCTCCCTTGTAATTAGGGTCAATAGTGCCCCAATGAATATAATATAATATTGTTTTGAGTCTTCCTAGGTGACGTTGGCCCAGACAGTTTAGTGGGGTTGACTTGATTAGGGTGAAATTCAATTGAAATAAAGTGTATAAATAGAGGATTTGTGTTCCTCATTATAACACAAACTCACTCACTTGAGTAGTGCATAGGAGAGAGAGAGAGAGAGAGAGAGAGAGAGAGAGATCAACAAGGAGGACAATACATGTTTTGGGGTTTTATCTTATACATCTTTTACAAAAGAAGTTTTGTTGGGTTTTCTTCCCCTCAATGGTTTCCCAAGATAAATAATGTGTATATCTTGTGATTGTGTTTCTTTCAATGATTCTGCATATGCTACTATTGTAAATTTGGATTAAACACTAATCATATCTATCTTAGCATATGAAATCTTAACATGGTATCAGAGCGTTGATGCCTGGAAAATCCCAGGCACCGACAGTAGGGATTCTCCCCAATAATAGCTCCCAATTAGTTCTTTTATTGTTTGGTATGGGGAATCCATCCGGTTAATGGTCTATCTACCATAGGGTTAAGTAACGATTTAAATATGCTAAGAATGATCCAGCCGTTGCAGCCCGATCCACCGTTTATGTGTGTTTTTTATTATTATTGTTTTAAGAATGATATGCAAGTGCCTAAATAAAATGTATCTTATTAGTAATAAAATGTTTCACAATGTGATGCATAGGTTCTTACCTCCCATCTTATCTCCTTTGTCCCTTAATCACTGAACAAAAATAACAAATAACAGTTGCAGTAAACTAAGCTAATTCTAACTAACCTATCCCTAGGGAGAAAGAATATTATTTTTTATGAGTAATGTATTGTATTGTATGCACACTAAATCTTACAAATAGCTGATCTAATTCATTATACACAAAAAATAGCAGAAAGATTAACATAGAGATAACTCATTGTTTATTTAAACATTCATCACTCATTTGTTGCACAGGATTCAAAACAAGCAAATGGAATCATTCACTACTAAGAAGAGTTCAGAGTTAGAATGATCTCACTAATTTCATAGCCATCCAACACAGAAATAGTTCTATCTAACCATCCACACAACATGCATTTGAAACTCAATAGCCCCTTCTCCAGCAGAAAATTCTATCCTCTTTATTATAATCAGAAATAGTTCCTCTTACAATAAGTGTTTCCATGACCAAGCTAGAAAATTCCATTTCTTACTCAACTTCACCTATATTTATACATCTAAAAAAAAACTCTTGGTCTTTTTGCCCCTTGGGCTTCCTTTACATTGAGTTACAAAATATTTTGTATTTTAGTGCATTCACTAATTAAGAGATAAATACAAAATTACTACAAATATATTTCCATGTGTACAAGAGACAAAAACACTTTAAGTAGGCCCATTTAACTCAAAAATGAATTGATTCCATGCCTTAGCAATTATGTCAAACTCGGTTAGCTCCAAAAACATGACAGTGACTTCATGCTTGGAATCCTGAACCCTTATGTCAGCCATCCCTACTCAGACTAGTCGAAATTGATCCTCTAAAAGGAAATTACTAACTGCATCTTGAGAAATCACATTCTTAATCACCTTGTCATCTAAGTTCTTTATCAACTGTATGCTAAGCTCATATTCCTTAAATTTATCCTATAGTTGCTGCAAATGTTCTTCATGAGGTTGAAGCTCAACTAGCCTCTTCTTAGATGATGTCTGACATCTATTATAGGTCGTGAGCACCTTCTTAGAAAACTTCTTGTACTTATATACTGTCTTTTGAACTACCTCTATCAATTTCTCAGCAGCTCTACTGTTGAAACCTATCAGCTCATATTCCAGCTGCACTCTTTCTGGAGCTTTGACTAGTGCATCCTCTGAAAGCTCCTTGGTTTCTTCCAAACATGCCAAATGTCCTTTAAGGACCTCTACAACATCCTCAGTTTTGTCTTTAAACTATGTATTTGTGGCCTATATTTCCTGCAATCTATCTTCTATTCATTTAACTTTGAATATTTCTCTGGCAATCTGGACTTGTATCTGATTTATTTTATTTCTGAGGAAAAGAGCATGCTTCGTCAAGGGTGATATATTTAGCCTTTGTTCATTTGCAACCTTAAACAACACCTCCAAAGAACTCTTATGAACCTCTAATCCTGTTACCTGAGCTTCATATTGTTCTGCTCACTGATCAGCTATAGAATTCTATGATTCCATCTCTGCAATTTTGTTTTCCAACTCCCTTTTCTCCTTGCTAAGGTTTTTGTTTGACAACTTCAAAGTATCTCGTTCTTCTTCTAGAATTTGATATTCTTGCTAAAGTTTTTCATACTCTAAAAAAGTAGCTTCATATTTTCCTTTTGATTCTCTGCAAACCTTTTCTTCCTTTCTCGGTACTTCCTTCATCTCAGCCATTTTGCCTTTATACCACTCAATGGTATCAGTGAGCCTATCGACATTATGAGCATTTGTATATGCAGATGCAATGTCCATTGTTATAGCTGATTTCGCCACTCCAGGTGAATCACACTTTGTATGGCCTTCCCATGTCCCTCTGCAGATTCCTTAGACCCCTTGGACCATTTTTTGTCCTTTGATGTTTCCTTGATCATCCCTAAAAACATGTGAAAAATGATACACACGACTTTTAAACCTCTAATCGCGTATATACGTTAGTTTGACCACTAAAACCACGCACATCAAGATGTGTACAAAATCCAAATCCTTTTGGAGTTTTCCTTGACATGGATCCGACTCACCTGACTCCTGGCCTTCCCTATGCCTTGAGATTGCTCGGATTTGACCTTTCATTACCCCTTTGAAAAGCTATATAAGGAACTCTATGGTACATTGAAGGCATATGAGAGAATTGAGAGGAAAGAAACTATAGTCCATTGTTGCCGGAGCTTATGCTTGAGTTTGCATCCCTTTGTCCCTTGGAGCACTTTTGTGTTCTTCCCAAGATTGCCTTTTTCTTGTGAGCTTGCTATCGAGAGATGGAGGATTGAGGTGGTGGAGGCTCAAGTGGGGGATTCAGTTTCTCCAGTTCATAGACATGTCATCAGAGGTTGTATCTAATGTAATCTCTGATTTATATTAATAGAAATATCTTTTCCTGTCCAATAATGTGTGTTTGAATGAATATTTTATCCATGGGATTATGTCAAATGCTTATACATTATTGATTATATATGCTAGAATAGATCTAACACCATGATATATAGAATGCTTGTATTGTTTACTTGTTGTTGAGGAAGTAATTTATCAATTCAAGCTAAAGTTGGAAAGCTCAACGGGGATCTACCTCAACCATCCAGAATAAGGTACGAGTTCTGATCCTTTAGTGTTAGACATTTAATTTCTATTGCATATTGGAAAGGATTGATTTTTGGAGTCAATCTATCTATTGTGGTACCCCAAGCCATAGGAATTTTTGTCTGTTGTGTAAGGACAATCACCTCACTTAATTGTGCCCTCATATTGATGAAGCCTCGAGGTTCTTGGCACAGGGCCCAGCTATGCTAACTAACCCTTTATTGCAAAATCAAAATATGAACTCAAGGTCCCATGACCAGTCTAGTGGTGATCAAGATCCGTCGGAGGGTAGTTCTCGTGGTTGCATTAATATGGTCCGTGCTACGAAAGTTGTGACCCATGTGAAATATTATGGTTCATCACAACCTAGCCCAGGTAAAGAGCTTGATCCACCAAGGTCCCCTTTGCATATTGAGGAACCTATGGATAAACTTGAAGCTACACCTCGCATTCCTAAGGGATTCCTTAAGTGTTCGGGGCACAATCCTAATGCCCGAGCTGCCCAGGACTATTCAGTTATCGAGGATTTGGACCATACTCCTTGTGCGATGTCTGCATTGGAAGTGCTTCAGAGCTATCCTTCGCAAAGGAAGGCGTTGCTTTCCGCCCTTGGTGTGAATGATGATGATTCTTCCTCCATCATTAAATTTGAAACCACAGGACTTCAGCCTCACTTTCCTTACTATGTGCCTCTTTTGATTCACGTAGAATGTCTTAATATGACCGACCAATGCACTGTGATTAACGAAGGTGCTGCCACTTATGTGATGTATTTATCATGTTGGAAGGTTTTAGGTTCCCCTGAGATGTCTAAATCAGCGACCATGTTAACTGCGTTCGATGGGAGATCGTTTTCGTTGCACGGCATCCTTCCTTACCTTAAAGTCCATTTGGGAGGGAAGACCATTGAGATAGAGGTCGAGGTGGTTGAGGCGCCCCTTGACTACAATATCTTGTTGGGTAGGAATTGGATGTACAGTATGCAAGCCGTTTCTTCTTCCCTATTTCTCGTTGTATGCTTTCCACATAACAGGAAGATAGTAACGATTGATCAAATGACATTCAAGAATCCCTCTATTACCGCATCTTCGGGAGCTTCGATCCTGAGTGTTGAGCACTCTTAGCTGGCAACTGGGAGTGTGGGTGTAGGCATGTATCCATACCTCATGGGAAGCTTTAGTTGTCCTACATCTATTCTTATGATAGGGTCTAGTTCCGGTGAGGCTTCAAGATCTATGAGATCGGTATCTTTTCGTATGAGTCATATGGAAGATCCTTGGATTATTCCTACACCGAGTACTTCGAGTGAGCCCATCATGACGGATGTGCCATTGCCTGCAACTATGATAACTTATCAAGATAATATCAAGTGTGTTGCAGAGCCTAGTCCTTCCTCTTCATGGACGGAGGAGGAGGACCCTTATGTGCTGCTGGCATGAGCAGTACAGTCTTCTCATGCGTACGACTCCCTTGATACGGTTTTCTCTTCAGATGAAGCAATTATTGAGGCTATGTTGGGAGTTGAGCCACCATGGGAGGAACTCCATCATAGATCGTACTTTCTTCTCGAGCTTGACCGCTTGGAGTGTGAGAATTTTAGGGCGATTATTGGTGAGAGAGTTGGTAGTCCTCTGGTTCCATTAAGCCCTCCTGGTAAGATGGTTGATGGAAACATGGCAAACATATCTTCAACAATTTCTATCAACATATCTCGTGATCCTGGCAGGATAGAGAATTTCTATATTGGGGTGGAATGTTCCCATGCTAATATTCTAGAATACACCGAGCTATTTAAGGTATTCCATGATATCTTTGCTTGGTCTTACGACGAAATTCCAGGTATCGACCCTCATATTGTCGAGTACGAGATTAAGAATTACCACAACACTAAGCCTGTTCCACAACGTTTGCATGTGGTGAATACGAGGAAAGCACCCACGATTAAGGCAAAGATAGAGAAACTATTGAAAGCCGGTTTCATCTATCCCATTCCCTTGATGGAGTGGGTTTCAAACCCCATTCCGGTGGATGAGAAGCAGGGAGCGATCTGCATATGTACTGATTTCCATGATTTCAATCATGTCTGTCCTAAGGACAATTTCCCCACACCATTTATTAAACAAAATTTGGATGAGTGTGCGGGTAGCAAGGTTTTTTCCTTTATGGACAGCTTTTCCAGGTATAATCAAATACAAATTAAACCTGAGAACCAACATAAGACTGTATTTATTTGTCCTTGGGGAACTTTTTCATATCAAAAAATGTCTTTTGGCCTTAAAAACACCAGAGCTACATTTCAGCGAGCAATGACCTTGATCTTCCACGATCTCAAGTCGATCATCAAAGTATTTTTGGATGACCTTGCTGCTCATTCTTGTATGAGAATGCGTCATCCCTATCACTTGAGATTGGTATTCGAAAGATGCAGGCACTATTTGGTTAGATTAAATCCTCATAAGTGCATATTTTGTGTGAATTCAGGTTGTTTGTTAGGATTCATTGTTTCTAAAGAGGGTATAAGAGTCAACCCTTTGAAGGTTGAGGCAATAATTCAGTTGTCTCCCCCAAAGAATATTCATCATCTTCAATGTTTGTAAGGCATGGCAAACTTCTTATGAAGATTTGTTGTCAACTTTGCCAATTTGACTAGAGGCTTCATGCATCTATTGAAGAAGTACACCCCCTTTTGTTGGGATGAGCGAGCCCAAGAATCCTTTGATGCACTCAAGCGAGCCCTAGCATTGGCCCTGGTGATTAGTCCCCCAGACTATAGCCGTGATTTTATACTTTATGTGGCCACGTCCATGGAGATGATTGGTATGGTTTTGGTTCAAGAGGATGAGGAGCTCCAAGAGCATGTCATATATTATTTGAGCTGGAACCTTATTGACATAGAGATTCATTATTCTCATGTCGAGAAGCTTGCTTTAGCTACATTACATGTGGTTCAGCGATTGAGACATTATATTCTCCTTCGCCAGACCTTTGTTGTCACCCATGTCAATCTGTTTCAATTCATTCTCACTCGAAGGATGATAGGGGGAAAATATAATAAATGGATTTTCATTCTGCAAGAATTCGATCTCAAATTTGTTTCAGCAAAGTCGAAGAAGTCTTTAATTTTTGCAGAGCTTATATTGGATTTCACAAGCGATGCCGAGGATTTGGTTTGTGAATATACGTTTGTCGATGAACAAATATTCTTAATCTCAACTTTAGACCCATGGTATGGGGATATCATAATATATTTACAAACATTGAAGACCCCTACTCACTTCTCACGAGATGAACAATGACAATTACATCACGTCTCTAATAACTACCTCATAGTGGATAACACTTTGTACCATCGTGGGGTAGATTCCATTTTACAACATTGTTTAACTCATGAAGAGGTTGATATAGTGCTGAATGATTACCATGGAGGGGTGTGTGGTGGTCATTTATCTGGGCTTTCTACATCTCAAAATATCTTAAGAGCAGGTTATTTATGTCCGTCGATCTTTAAGGATTGTGTAGATGCAGTTAAGAGGTGCCACCCTTGCCAGGAATTTGCATGTAATATGTGCTTGAAACCTGCCTCGTTACATCCCATTATTGCCGCCGGTCCCTTCACTAAGTGGGGGCTCGATTTTTTGGATTGCAACCCAGCTTTGGCTGGGGAGCACCATCATATTATAGTTGTTGTTGATTACTTCACGAAATGGGCTAAGGCTATGCCTATAGTTAAATCTGACAGTGAGACAACCGACCACTTTGTATTCAACCAAATTATTACTCGGTTCAGAATTTCGGAAGACCTTGTCACTGACCATGGCTCGCACTTTCAGAATCATATGATGGAAGAGTTGGCATCAAAATTAGGGTACAATCAAGAGCATTCCTCCTCTTACTGTTAGAAAATAGGACCGCAGAGCAATAACAAATATACAATTAAATCAATAAACAAGATGCAAAACACATTAAAACAGTACAGAGAGACACAACTATAACGTGGTTCACCCAAACGATGGGCTGCGTCCACAAAGAAATTTTCCTGTCTTTTTATTACATTCCAGAAAGATGAAGGCATACACCCTGCAGCAAAACCACTGCACTTCCTCTTCACGCTCTCACAGTCTCTCTTCCAATACAATAAAATACCATACCTAGTTGATTTACAATGCTCTCTTTTATAGGGGAAATACAATGGGAAAATTCTAGGGTTAACCCAATACCATGGGTCCGCAATGCTTTTGGCCAACACACATCCCAAAAACAAAAATTTCGAAGGCTCCGTCCCCGAACCCCCGTGTCTTGGGGGCATTTCTCCCGAACCCAAGGCAAGGGTAACACATGTACAGTACTCCTGGGTTACAAACACAACTAAATAATATCTCTGGATCTGAAATATTAGGCTCCACAACCAACACTTACTACCCTCAAGTGAATGGACAAGTAGAAGCAGTGAATAAATCACTCAAATCCATTCTCCAACGAACCATCACACAAAGTAAGAATAATTGGCACATCATGTTATATCCTGCTTTGTGGGCATATAGAACCGTTGTTAAGACTGCCACGTGTTTTTATCCATATCAACTTGTACATGGAGTGGAGTTGATATTGCCAGTTGAATGCGAGACTCCTTCTTTAAAGCTAGCTGTAGAACTCTTACCAGACACTTCACCATTGGAGGAGCGTTTGGTCCACCTTGAGCAACTTGATGAGCAACGTCGGGATGCCTTGGTGGCTGTAGAAGTAAATAAATGTCACGTAAAGATCCAGTATGATAAGTCTATCCATCCAAGGAGGTTTAGTGAGGGAGACTTGGTCCTTTTCTGGAATCAATAGAAAGAACCCTTGGGTGCAGGAAAATTTAATACCATGTGGTGTGGTCCTTACATGGTCAAACGTGTCTTAGAGAAGGGTGCTTATGAGTTAGTGGATTACGAGGGAACGGCCTTGGCAGAGCCTAGAAATGGGCTCTATCTCAAGAAGTACTATGCATGATTTTCAGCCAAGGCTGGCTATTGTATATTAGTGTACAGTTTTGCATAGTTGGGTCTTTTTCTTATCGTGATCAAGTTTGCGATTAGTTTCCATTTATTTTGGTATATGTCAATGGAATCTTCCACCTACATAGGATTCGCGGATGGTGTGATCCATCACACTCAACACTCAGCCTCTGTTGCTTGGGTGATTTATACTCCTATGGGTCAGGTACTATCTTCAGGAGGTGTATGTCTGCAACCATGTTCCAACAATGTTGCTAAATATAGTGTCGTTATTGAGCTTCTACGGGATGCCATTTCACATGGCGTTCTCTCTCTTGAGGTACGTCTTGATTTGAAGTTAGTAGTGTCACAGATTAATGGTTTGTACCATGTTAGAGATCCGACATTATTAAGAAGATTCTTACGTGTGAGATTATTAGAATGGAAATTTAACAATATAACATACATACATATTCCAAGAATTAATAATCAAGTTGCTAACTCA
Source organism: Pseudotsuga menziesii (assembly GCA_001517045.1). Taxonomy (NCBI): domain Eukaryota; kingdom Viridiplantae; phylum Streptophyta; class Pinopsida; order Pinales; family Pinaceae; genus Pseudotsuga; species Pseudotsuga menziesii. The sequence continues at coordinate 2,389,531 of LPNX011056180.1, read as the reverse complement.
TATGCTAACTATGTGTTAGATTGGAATTTGTTTCATTCATAATAAATTCATCACAAACACAATTTTTACACATGTAAATAAATAAACCGATCACCATAAAAAAAATTATATAACATCCAAAATGTGGTAATACATAGTGTCATGATAAAAAATTGGGGATCTCAAGCCACCAACATATAATACACGATAGTACAAAATGTATACACTCCTAGGTATCTAATCCTATGGAGGAGGAGGAGGGTTATGATCATGGAAGGTCACTACGGCTCTAGCTAGCCATCAGAATAATCACACCCATGCTCGTGGTACACCCACCACCTGGTGCTGCATAGCCTCAGGAAAGTCCTTGACTTGCGCCATGGGAACCCTATGTGTCAGCCTCACAAAATTGGTATGAATGCTTTGGAGTGTCCTCTCTGCATCCACACCCGTGATATCATCTCCTCTTCCCCTCTGTCTATGACGAGGGAAGCCTTCTAGCTGCCATGGTCCCACATATGCACACAAATGGTAGATGTCACTATGTGTTGTCATGTAAAAATATGTCTTTTGATTCCATATAATCATAAAACACAAAAAATTTAATAACTCAAAAATTAAAAAAGAAAGGGTCGAGATTCGTTGCCTATATCGCCATATGCCGATCCTGGTGGTAGCGGCATGTCCGGGTCCCCCTGGAAATCTATCCCTACATAGGGGTAGTCATTGATGGCAACTATCTATCATCGCCACCATGGAAAGAAGTCAGCTGGATAGAGGTTGGCCACCCTACCTCCCCCCAATCTGCACATAGCATCTGCCCAACACTGTTGGGTCGGATCTCGAACCCCGTGAAGAGGAACGTCCACTTTAGGGCTCAATCTTGGAACATGCTCGAAGAAAAACATGCACAATATACTGCTGAACCCGAAGTTTCACACTCTGCCTTCCTTACACTCACTGAGCTGTTGTTTCATGTTGCTCAGTAGTGTAGTGCTCCAGTCATAAATCGTGGGTCTCATGCACTCCACTACATAGAACATCAGAGGCCGCGAGGCCTCGTGGAGTGATTCCAAGCCTGCTATCCTGCCCAATGTCAATAGTATGTCCTTTAGGCCCAGGCCCTATATAGTGTTGGTAGGGACCTGACTCCCCACCTTCTCTATGTCTAGATAGCAGTACACCGCAATGTACTCGTCAATATTCAGGCCACCTCCTGGCCCACCATGAGACCGAAGGTTCACTACCTCCCCCCGTCTAGAAAGCCCAATAATGAAGTATATGTCCTCCACCTCTATAGTGAGGGACGTCCCATCTATCTGGAAGGACTCAAAGTATGGATCCCAGTAATCCACCAGCATCTGCAACAGTCTTGGTTTGGCTCTCAAGCCACCAAGACACCAAAACTTATAGATTCCACATGCACGTAAAGCTTGTTGAGCCATTATATCAGCCCTTACTGCCTCCTCTACCTCACCATGTTCACGCTCTCTCCACTTTAGGACCATCCTACACAAGAAATTACAAATTTTCCCATTATATTATTGAAAAAACCTTATGCGCGGCCTCATACGTGACTATTTTCAAAACAGCCACGTATGTACGCAAGTATGGGGGCATTTTCCGCATATATCCAACCCTATATGCAAAAAAAACCCTCGATTTCCCCGTGGGCCACAACGCCCTTTTTAGTTTGGCATAGAAAGCTTAATTGACCATGGAATTTGATAAAAATTGCATTGAAATGGAAGAGAAGAGGATGAGTAAATACCTGGAAGAAACGGTAGTGGGTTCCACCAGCTGGATCTCTTGGAATTCACTGTTGAAAATCTGAGCTCAAATGGGTAAAAGTTTCAAATGTTTTATAATATTTTGAATTGTTTACTATTTATAGAATTATTTCAAATATTTGAAAATTTTTACCCCCTTTCCTATAGTTTTGACAATTTCTAACCATATTTTACCATTTTTGACATAATTCATGATGTAGAGGACCTTTTTCAGTGTCGTTTCAGTCGTTGGATTGACCCATTCGTGCCGATCTCAGGTATCATATCTAAACTGGCATATAGGTTAGGTTTCATCACCATTTTCATTTTGCATGACCTTATGACCATCTCATCATGACCTTAGGTATGAACCCACTCTATTATGTCACTAAACCTTCTTGCTGTTTAGAAGTGGCATGATATGAGTGGTAGAGCTTCACCTTACATGGGTACCCTAGTTAGCACCTTATTTTCATTTGGTGCCCATGCTGAATTTTTCTCCTTTAGGGTGTGGGAGTCTATTGTATAGTACTACCATGACATTTCGCAAGAGCCTCGTACTCCTCTTGATCTTTTGCTGGCCTATTTCCCTCAGGACTCCCTGATGTCAAGTTGTGAATGCATTATCATGAGCTTTTCCTGCCTTATTGAGCTTTATGCTGGCTTCCCTGACATTTCATTTCAGCCGTATAGCCTGAGCTTGTCTCATGTCTAGCCATGTAGAGCCATCTTTTATATCCTTCGTAGCTTGTTTCCCTTTTTATCGGGAGAGGATTTTCCCTCGAGTGTCGATATCCTACACATGTATCCTTGCATTGAGCATAGGTATGTTCCACTTCTTGGAACTAGTTTGTTTGCCCTTATGACACTCGTCTCCTCCCAGTATGTAACTATAAAGCAATTTTATTCTTTTTCAACCTTTTTAAATAATTGAAAAAGTCCAAGAAAATCAAAAAACCAAAAAGCCGGATAAGGAAAGATGTTATCTTTGGCAGCTGTCGAGTCATGCCACCTTCAAACAGAGCACTGTATATCACATCCATTGGTTGGGTTTATATTTTGACTTTAGGAGCTGTACTCATTTATCTGATTTTATCTCCACCAACTGGTTAAGCTTCCAGTCCTCATGGAGCCTCTGTCGATGCCTCCTGTGTCGCAAAGATGCCCAAGTTTGTATATCGAGTCTATGTTTCCTTTATTCAGTCACCATATGCCATTATGCTCTTGTTCGAAGGAAGTTGAAGCCTGAGTTGGCCATTCCTCAGTTATCTTGACTTTGCATGTCGGCCATTCCCGGTATAGTTACTAGTTCGTGCACCTTATGATCGATTCCTTCCACATTATACAAATTTGCTGAGTACCTCATGTTGGATGATGGGGGGTGCCTTAATGCCCTCCTTCCAATGGATTTCATCCCATCGACTTCAGACCATTTATTCTGGGACTGGAATCTAGAGTCATTTTGAGTGCCTTGAGACTTGCAGTCATCAGTGGCAGGTTCTCTCGCCATCGACAATCTTTGAGAATACATCAATGTCCCCTGATCAATGGATCCTCTCAGGTGTTCGACCTCAACACATTTATTCACACTTGTTAGTTTGCACTCTAGTACCTTGACTCCCATTTTCATTATCGGTGGGTGATCTCGCATCTGTTAACGGTATACATTAATGACCAATAATCAGATGATGGACTACTATGTTCGACCTCAACACCTCTATTCACATAGTAGGACATGTACTCGTAGATGTTTGTGTAGAAGACTTTCCAGATTGGTGGCATCTCTTATATGCTACCTCCTTGATCGTGCTAGTGTTCATGAGATTTCAGCTCTCGTGACTTGATTCCAGTATATGTCAGACATTTCCAACCACTATGGAGATCTTGATTTGTTATATATCTTCAACCATTATGGAGATCATGGTCCTTTGTATATCTTCATCATGGAGATTCTGATATATGTATATTGTACGTGGTGACGACCACTTATGTGATATATTGTACCATGCCTATTCATGGCCATTGTACTCTTATGTATCCGAGACTACTATATGTATTTGCAGTTATGTGCAGATTTGTATCATGGAACTATGCTGATTGGGTGGTTGGTCTTCCACTTGGGATTCTTCATCACTCCACTTCTGGGATGGACTAATGTATTTCGGCCATCATATGACCCCTTTGACCTCACACACTAGAGGGCATCTGTTATAGCTGATTTCACCACTCCAGGTGAATCACACTTTGTATGGCCTTCCCCTGTCCCTCTATAGACTCCTTAGACCCCTTAGACCATTTTTTGTCCTTTGATGTTTCCTTGATCATCCCTACAAACATGTGAAAAATAATACACGTGACTTTTAAACCTCTAATCGCATATATACGTGGGTTTTATCACTAAAACTGCGTACATTGGGATGTGTACAAAATCCAAATCCTTTTGGAGTTTTCCTTGACATGGATCTGACTCACCTGACTCCTGGCCTTCCCTATGCCTTGAGATCGCTCGGATTCGACCTTTCATTACCCCTTTCAAAAGATATATAAGGAACTCTATGGTACATTGAAGGCATATGAGAGAATTGAGAGCAAAGAAGCTATAGTCCATTGTTGGTGGAACTTATGCTTGAGTCTGCATCCCTTTGTCCCTTGTTCAAAGCAGTCAAGTTGTAAAGGTTCCTATACTTCTCTTCCTCTTTTTCCATGTAGTCAACATATTCAAAATTTACTTTTATGGCTTCCTTATAGGTTGCAACCTTTCCTTGAGAATCATTTCGATGAAAGTCCTTTTCACCATAATGGAAATTTTCTAGCTCTTTAATGAATTTAGGGGCATTATTGACCTTGGTGAACTTTTAACTACCGACATAGAAGGGTAATGGTGGGAATGCTGCCTTCTTAAGCTCGAACAGGTAGATTCCAAATCCATTCAGAAGAGTTGTCTGACAGCTTCTTTGTGGACTATATAATATGTTGCGTACTTCAGTAGCAATGAGGGTTATTTCATTCCCACATACATCCTGATATATGTGCCTTCTTCTGAGAAGAAGTAATCCTCATATTCTTTCATAGAATCCAAGGATACTTCAAATAGGCATGGACATTCTTCTAGAAAAATCAGCTTGTATAAGGGCATTAGGAACTCCTCGCATATCACTTTATCTTAATTATGATACTTGTGAGATCCCAACATCTGGTAAGCTGTATATATAGGGGATTTCCATACCTTCCAGGTACATTGTATCCCTTCAAACCAATGGCGGTAAAGTATGCAATCCACGAAGAAAGAAGACATATAAAATTCAGACTTACTGAGGTGCAGACCTTCTTGTGTTTCCTTGATTGTGGTTGATATATTTTGGGCTATTATATCAGCCCAGTTGAATATTGTTCCTTTCATGGCTACATGGTAGATCAATGCGATCCACCCAAACTTGTAAAACCTCCCATCAGCCTTGCCATAAATCCTGTTCAACAACAATACTATTAATCTTTATGGGGTCTTTAGATGAGTTGTCTTGTACTCCCCCGACTGTTTGTTTCTAAAAGTCTTTACCTCAACCATCATCATCTTAGTTGTGGTAGTGTAATCGAATTTCAAGTTATTCACCCATTATTTCACCATGCTAACTTCCTTTTTGGGCAAGTTGTATGCTACTGATAAAAATGCAGGTTAAAAGGATGCAAATCCCTTGTTATCTGTATCAATCATTAGCATCCCTATTATGTCTATCCTGGGAAGAGTCCATCCAATGACTTCTGCACAAGGGAACATTTCCAGTCTAGTGGTCACCTTGGTTATCCTGGATCTTATCACGTTATCATATAGGGCCAGGCCTTCTAACGTTGCTTCTGAAACTTTCTTTTCTACCAACCAGTGATAAATCTAGCCCCATTTGAACTCAGGCTCAGCTCGAGTGATTTCCTTTGTGTCTTCATAAATGATATCCAACCTCGGCATGGGTGTGGCTTCTGCTACCTCTGCATCTAAGTCATAATCAACAATCTTATATTTCCTTTTAACCTTTTTTTCATACTGTCGGATGGGAGCGTTGACTACGAAACCACAAAAATGTCTTAGCATTATATTATCAAATAAAATCATGCATTTAAATGAAAAATATAGAACCCACTGGATATGATATGCTAAGCAGACTATCCAAGTACTACCTCGATAACCTCGGCCATTAGTTCAGGACAACAAAGGGTCAAAGCTCAGCACTAAAACTATGGAACTAGGAAACCTCAGCCCCTGTACGCTAGCAGATAAAATGTGGTCTCAACCACCGTGGATCCTTTCCCCGCTATGGCCTCAAAATCTGAATGTTCACATCCCAACACCTCCTTTTGCACTCAGAGCGGCGATGCCCTAAATCCACACCACTGGGCTTAACAACCCGCGGCCAAAAATTAAACGTCAAAACCTATGATGTCTGCCTGAGCCTAGAAACCCATAAACCCTAAAAACACCCGAAGGTGAGAAACCAATATGCTCCATTCCAGTGAGAAAAATGAGTGCGTGAACAATCATCCCAACCTAGCAGAATGTAGACAAATTTCTACGGTCAAACTGGTGAGTATTAAATTGAGCACATAGATATGTGGACAGACACACAACTCACAGGATAGATCACACAATTTACTTAGTTATTGAAGAATGAAACAGTGCAAAAATGTCTCGCAGCTGTGAATGCTTTTCATTAATCAAAGAGTAATTAGATAGTAATTACAATGAAGTACAATGGATTTAATAGCCACATGCAATTTTAATCCACATGAGGAAATTCGAATTGATTAGACTCTACTTAACTGTAGGTAACTATGACCTTGTCTAAATCACTATCGAAGGACTCAATAGTTAACTAACCTTGTCTAAACCATAACCGGAGTTCATCGTAGTTCTAAAACACAACTCAAGTGTTACATTCAGTGTTGACTAAGGCTCACTGACTATGGTAGGTGAGAAATGCACCCCTCCTGAGTGCATCCATGCAAACCTAGCGCTAACTAAATGTAGAGGACTAGAACTAAATGTAATTGACTCCTAACTTAGCTTGAATAGTCACTAACTGAACTGAACTCACTAACTGAACTGAAATGACCTTGGTTGGTTTCGACACTCCCAGTGGATCCTAAATTGTATGGTTTGGTCTAAGAGCCTCCTAAACTGATGCAATCAAGTGCAATTAGTGGTAGTAGGCCTCAATTAGTTTTCCCCACACTTTAGTAACTAAAACATGTGCTCCAATTAGTCCAAGTGGACCCAATGGTGCTAGTGACTAAAAATAGACTAAATGGACTCCCAATTTAGACATATGACCAAATTGGACAAGGGAGAATTAATAATCCTAACAGTGAGATTATGAGCGTAGGAATGGTAGCAAGAACAAGATCTAACCCTAAAAGGAAATGACAATATTGAAATCAAAGGGAAACCCCCCCCCCCTTTTAAATCCCATGACCAAACCTACTCATCCTTTCACGGGAGAACCACCAATGACATCTACCCAAACAAATAACTAGTTAAAACCAATAAAAAAAAGGTTGAAAACCTACCTAGTAGTAAACGCACAGTCGGGTGTACTTAGTGAGGACGTGCCACGTCGGATCCATGGGTTAACTCCACCAATCACGTGAGCTCTATGACAGGGTAAAATCACCACAAGATTTCATCGTAAAAATTGATGTTTAAAACAACGTTCACTGAGTATAAATATCCAACTGTCGATGAAAACCTTTAAGCGTGATAGACAAGCTATTGAATTTGCATGCAACCAAACGTCATTGTCACCAAACCTACCGCATCGACTGGTGAAACCTAAGTCATCATGGAATGAGCCCCGATAATGATGGCTTTCTACCTCACAATATAGCCACAACATCAGCTTAACTTACAATGTGCCTAACTTATGTTGCGGCCTAGGTGGTCAAAAGGTGTCAGAAAACAAATCAAGAAGGTTTCCACCATAGCGGCTCAACAAGAGAAATCCTTTCGCTAAAGTGGCTTGGAAAGGATTGTACCATTGGTGAAACACACTCACTGTTGCAACAGAGTGTCAAAAAAATTATGACAAAGTAGGTGCAATAAATTGGAAGGAGCTCCGATATTCAAAATGATATCCCACCCGCCATTGCAGCCAGGATCTCAATAATAAAAAATAAATGGAAGGCAAAGGAATAGGATAGCTGTCATAGAGGTTCAAAAACTAAAAACCATCCACCATTGCAGGGTCAAGAAGTTTGGAAGCCTTTATGAATAACAAATCACAATTCACCCACCGTAACATAAAATCAAATTAGAAGGACATCTGAAATAAAACTGCCCCACCATTGTGGCTCAAAGTTGATAATCTTTCTGTCATAGCGGCTTGAAATATAGGAACTCTTCACCATAACAGGATAAACAAAATCAAAATTCTCTCCAAAATCCAAAATAAAATTAAAAAGGTCACCCATTGTGGTGGCTTGAAACTAAAGAGTCTTCCCACGTAGCGGCGCAGCATTTGACAGATCATCCGCTATAGTGAGTAAGAAGGTCATTTCTGCCTTGGTAAAAAGAAAATAAACTTTGGAACTTTTCCATGATAGAAAGAAACCATAAAGGCTTAATTTCAAAACTCAAAGGTCCTAAGAGGTCAAAAATATGATTTTCCAAGGGGTTCTTAAAAAAAATTACAATTTGTTTGGGGGTCGTTGCAGCAACAACAATTGGCGACTCGCTGGTGAACACATATATCTGGAAAAATTGACTTTTAAAATCAAAAGTTGCTTAATGGTATCCTATTACATCAACTGTTCCTAGAGTTCAAGATTTCTTTAATATGTCTAGACCTTTTAGAAATGCAATATTTGTGGAAATTGAACCCAAGTGATAGAACAATTACACTCACAAAATTGCTAATCAAACATGCAAAATTCACACCAAAGGAGACTAAAATTGGAGCATAACACTAATCTATATTGAGTAAGTGTAAAATATCCAACCTTATGAAGTAATAGGATTCTCAAATATATAATTACATGAGTGGTTCAAAAGCATAAAGATGCTATTCGAAATAGTCAAAAAGCAGGCTTACCAAAAATAGTCAAATCCCCCATAGGTGCATAAAGTTGTTTCCAAATCTATGAAGATGCTCATGAATTTAATAATACAAGTGGGAAAGCTAACGAGTGATGGAAATACAACTCATCCATTCTTTTTTTGGAGAAAAGGAGGGGGGATGATTTGAGCAAAAAACAAGGTAGTTACACCTAGACTAGCTTTTCCTTTTGCCTTAAAACTACTGTAAAGAAAGGCATCTTTCATAAAAAGAAGAACTATAGTTTAGTAACCAAGAATAAAAGAATACTTGCTAAAATTAGTTTCCAAGATGTTTCCCAAGAGCTCCATGACCCATTTTTAGCATGTGTTGACTTCTAGGACATGTGGAATGCAACTAGCATAGAATGGAATCTAGGAATCTAGGTAATAAGACAAAAATAATTTAATTAATGTCAAATGTGGGTAACTATGGGTTGATTACTCTAACACCCACCCCTTAATCCTGACTTTATGAGTAAATATCAGAAAAATATAGGGCCTAGCAATAAGGCTTAGTCACCCTTTACATATTGCATGTCCATACAACCAAGGAAAGAGGCAAAAACCCAGTGGGAAAAATCCTCCCTTAAACATGGACATGAAAAAAAATTTGGAAATGTTGTCATCAATCATTCTTCATAGAATGATCAATAATCCCCAGTAGTGATTTGATATTTCTGAAGTTGTACTCACAAAAAACTTTGGTGAAGATGTCTTCTACTTGTTCTAAAGATGCACAGAAGAGTAGAACAATGGTACCATCATGCACAAGCTCTCTGATGTAGTGCATATGGATCTGAATGTGCTTGGTTCACTGTCTTTGAAATAGATCATTGTAGATTCAAATGGTGATATTATTATCATAGTAGATAATATTTGAAAACTCTGATTCGAATCCACATTCTCCAGGTATCCCCTGCAACCATAAACATTCAGTTGCTACATTTACAACTCCTCTATACTCTGCTTCTATAGATGAGAGTGTAATGGAACCCTGTTTCTTTCTTGGCCATTCGATTGGTCCTTCTGCAAGCATGAACACATATCTTGATGTAGAATTTTGATCTGTGTTGTCACCTTCCCAATCAATGTCAGTAAATCCAATCAAATCTAGATCAGATTTTGCTTTGTAGAATATCCCATGAGTTTTTGTTCCTTGAACAAAGTTTAGGATCCTCTTAGCTGCTCTCTGTCGATCTCATGAGGCTGATCCATGTATCTTGAATCCACACTAAATGCATAAGATAAATCAGGTCGAGTGTATGTAAGATAAATAAAACACCCAGTCAACTTCCTATACAGTGTATTATTTACCATAGGAGAAGAACCTGCTTCTTCAAGATTAGCTCCTGAAAGGAATGGAGTCTTTCTTGGCTTGCAATATTTCATGTTGAACTTGATGAGAAAATCTGAAGCATACCTATACTGAATTACTTTGATTCCATGTTGGGATTGAGCAATTTCGAGACCCAAGAATTGGCTCAACAATCCCAAATCTGTGATGGAAAATGCATGGTTCATTGCATCCTTCAAGGAGGAAATCTCTTTCTTTGAACTTCCTATAATCAGTAGGTCATCCACATATAAAAAAATAATCATAAAAGAACCATGAATCAGCTTCAAATAAACATTCGGATCATACTTGCATCGAACAAAACTCAATGACAGCATAAAAACATCAATTTTGGCATACCAAACCTTGGGGGCTTGCTTGAGCCCATAAAATGATTTCTTTAACCTGCACACTAAATATGGATTAGAAACAAACCCCTAATGTTTCTGCATGTAAATATTTTTAGTGAGATCTCCATTTAGTAAAGCACACTTCACATCCATGTGATGTACTTCCCACTACTTCAAAGCTGCAATGGCTAGAGCTAGCCTTATGGATTCCATCTTTTCCACTGGTGAAAAGGTTTCATTGTAGTCAATAACATGTTCTTGTGAGTATCCCTTGGCTACCAATTTTACCTTATATTTCAAAGGTGAACCATCAGTAGCAAACTTAGTCTTGAAGACCCACTTACACTGAACTAGATTCCTCCCTAAGGGAAGATCAACCGGTTCCCAAGTGTTGTTCTTCTAGAGCGAGATGAATTCTTCTTGCATGGATTTTTTCCATATTCAATCATATAAGGCATATTAATATGTCTGTGGATCCGGTTCAACCATTATATAACACTTCTCATCAAATAGAGGATATTTCACACAAAGGGGACTCTCAAATTGAGATATAGTCCTCCTAGTGTCATTAGGATTTCCAGCTAGTTCTCCAGTTGCATGAATGGTATTTTCTTCCCATTTTGGTATTGTGGAACTATTAGGATATGAAATTAAATCATCATTATCAGACATATCATAATCAGTAAACTCATTATTCTCTTCACTTACAGTCAATGGTTCTGGTGATGAAGAGGACTCTCCAACTTGAATTGTTGCTAAAGGCTCTTCTTCGAACTGAACACTTCTTTCAATGAAATATTTGTTAGTGATCAAGTTGATAATGTTTTACCATTTTTAATATTCATAATACCCAACAAATAGGCACTCTTGGCTTTGGGGCTGCAAAGCCTTTCTCTTTTCAATTGGAATTCTATCCCAAGCCTTTGAGCCAAAAATCCTGAAATGGGTCACATCTGGCTTGTGCCCACTCCAAGATTTGAAAGAAGTAATACCATCAAGATTCTTATGAGGAACCCTCTTCTATATGTAGGATGCATAGTTTATAGCCTCGTCCCAAAGAATTGGTGGCAAATTCTTAGCCTCCATCATGCAAGTTGCCATCTCTTTCAGTGATCTGTTCTTTCTCTCAACAACACCATTTTGCTGTGGTGTGTAAGGGATCGAATGCTGAATATGGATACCTACATATTTGCAATACTAAATGAAATCATACTTGACATATTCACTACCATATTTAGATCTGAGGATATTGAGTCTCCTCCCAAACTGTGTTGGAGACATTTACCACCATACACACTCTTTTTGGTCAAATTGGCCTAGTTAAACCATTATCCTAAGTATTATTGACATTATTTGATATCAGTGGAGCATTAATTGACATCATCCAGTTGCACCCACTCCTACCATCAGTCAAGGAGGATAACTAAGCCTTCTCCTACATTTGGGGAGGCTTACTGGAGCACTTTGGGGGTGATCTAAGTGTCACTAATGCAATTTATTGCTAACTGATTGCTACAATCAGTTAAACAGGGTAGTGAAGGATCCTCCTCTCATTAAATACATTATTTAATGATTATAATGAACTGGAGTCAACAAGGGCACCTCCAACCACTTCTGATGTGCATTTCAACTTCAGTTAACCTCATCAGGGTTCATTGGAGTCAATGTAGCACTACCTCTTGATGGTTGGTGTGCTATGACATGTGTCTGATCTCTTTCAATTGAGACTCAGTCATTTTTTGCACTCCAACTTCAGTTAGGGCTCAGTTGAGTCAATTAGGGTTTTGATCAGTGGTTAACTAGAGTGTTGACTATGGCTTACATTCAGTTAAGCTAGACTCACTCATTCAATTCGAATGACCTCCTTAGGAATTTGAATTGCTCATTCATTCATAATTGTAGCATGATCATTGTATTTTATTATCATTCTTTCATATGATATACAGAGCGGCTACTCATTTTGTAGACCGATTACACCATTTCATGAGTTATTTTTTGAATAATCAATGATGAGACTGATGTTTAGTCCCTAGATCAATGTGCAAGATTAATATGGTATTAGAGCTCACGACGGGACAAAGCTCTATCTCTCAAAAATAATCTTTTTGATAGATTTCTACATGAAAATTGAGCAATAGCTCAAAAATCCAGCATTGCACCAAAATCCAAGGATTACCACTTAATACCCCAAGTAAAGAACTTGTTGATCAAGCTTGCTTGATTAACTATGCTGGGTGTGATGAAAGCCTATAATGTGCAGGCTGTCTGACCTTATATTTCCTTTTCTATTGTGATTTTCAGGTTTTCTACAGGTGAAGCATTCGCTCCAGCAGATCCAGATGGCCTCCTCAGTAGATCTTTTGACTCCATACAATTTCCACTCATGGAAAGGTGATATGGAGATTCAGCTGCACTCCATAGGGATCTATAGAGTCACCATGGACACTGAAGATGAGCCTGGTTCAGCCATAGATAAATCAATATTTTTGAACAAGAAGTATGAAGCATTCAAGTTATTATGCCTCTCAATTTCCTGGGATCTCCTTTTCTATCTTGCGGGATTGAAGACTCCCAAACAAATTTGGGACAAATTGGAAACTCTATATGGAAAGCAAGATGAATTGAGAGTCTACCAGCTCAAAAATGAATTGATGTCTCTCCATCCTTCCAATTTTGAGACCATGAATGATTTTTTCACAAATTTCAAGCACACTATTTTACTCTTGAAGCAATGCAAAGTGGAGAAGGTGGATGATCAGCTCATCCTCACCATACTCTCCGAAATTGGAGCTGATTATTTAGTTTTTGTCTCTACATTCTGTGTGGGGAAGCTCACTACCCCTGGATGGAATATGCCTACACTCAATGCCTTCAGTGAGTCCCTCACAAGTGAACATGATAAGCTTGTCCAGATGGGGATTGTTGCCGCCTTTCACACACCTAGGTCACGTGGCAGAAATCTTCAAGCCACTCAGTGTGTCCTTGGGGGACAATCTCGAGTCAAGGCTATCACCTTGTTCTTAACTCCTCCATTTAGGCTCAACTCCTAATGAATCCAAGGGAATTAGACCCTATTAAGTTACTAAGGCTAATTACTTAGTATGGTGATGTTAAACTGAATGAATTACTTAGGAGTTTGAAATTTAACCATAAACAACCATAGATGACAAGATACAAAAATAGTGCACAAAAGCACAATGCCGAGACACAATATATATATATAGCAAGAAAATAACCAATGCCTTAAAATGGAGTCAAAAGAAAATCAATGTACTTGCATGTGCTTGGAGTCAATGTTTTGCAATTGCCTCTTGGTACGTTTTAAGTTAATGTGAAATATGAGTTGATTAAAATTAGGCGAAGGGGTGGACTCCAGATATACCCGAGAGTACTTGGAGTATGTCCAAAACTAAACCTTCACGGCTACCTGCAAGGAATATGTGGTCTGAATGGATTCTCTGGGGCTAATGTTCATAATGGACCTGTTAGGGTGTGACAGATATCGACGCCCCAAGGTCACTTTTTAGGAGTTCCCGCTTCCTTTGGGTATATTGCCACCATAATGGTTTGAACTAGGTGTTGTATTTTCACCTGATGGTTTATCAATTTGGGAGAGTGAATCCTAATTATTCTAGTCACTCAAGTGCTTTTGATACAGCTTGACTGATCGGATGAACTGCAGCCAAGTGCAGAGCATACACACTGGAATCTTGTCAATTTTAGTAAATTTTGAGATGGGTGTTCTTGTTAAAAAGAAAACCCTCCAGGAACCTCTTTCGGTCCAAGTGGACCTCAATCAGGGAATCAAGGAGGGGTTGATTTTATTATGGTTACTGAAACAAATTATGATAGCAAATGAAACATAAAAACATAAGCAAACCACAATTTTCTAATTAGACTACCACGAACCTTTCTTCACCTTTCGGCTCAAAATGAGGCTCGTGGGATAAGTATTAAAGTTACTTTGAAACCAATATAAATGGAATATGGAAATTATTTTAAATCAAAATATACTACCCTGCAGATTAGTACTATGCTAGATTGAAAAAAGATGAACGAAAAGCAAAAAATGACACAGACGCAAATCCCCCCATGGGGGACATGGAATGGGCTCGAAAGAGCCTATTCAGAATTATTTTTATGACCAATGGTTACAATATCAGCAAACTAATATGATTCCTCTTTATTTTTATACATAATGAATCCAAGAGCTTACAAAGTTCAAAAATTTAAAGATTTCAGTCAAAAAGGGAGACCCATGGGGGGATTCAGAAGGCCCAAAAGTCACTTTCAAACAACAGCTCCTCCTTTTTTCTATTATACCTGCTAAAAAATATCAATCTTATTAGACTGAAATATGCCCAAAATCACTCTAAAAGTACCTTTGGGTCAGCTTACTTTTAACCAAAAAAAGGCTAAGTTAAAACTAGTTAAAAAAGGTAAAAAGGGAACCAAGGAAAGCAAGCTTTCCTTGGGATCTTGGATTTCTTTTAAGGAAGCCAATATGATGTGCACTTATTTCTAGATTTATCTTTTATAATAGAAAATAGAAATCTAATTCATGCAAGCTACAAATTCTCTTTAAAATTCCATGCAAAAAGGATGATTTCCCTAAAGCTAGATCTAGAATGCTTATGAAACCTTTTAAGAACAATATCTAGATTATGGGATTTGAGGAGAAATATATATGTTAAATTTACTTTAAGATAATATATCTAAACAATATCAAAGCTGTGAACAAAGTAACCAGGTAAAAAGAATTGATTTTGAAGGAGGAAAAGGAGAAGAGAAGTGCTTGTTACTGAAGCAGATCTGCAATGGAAACTTGTTAGTGGAATATAGAGGGGCAATGTCTTCACAAAGCTTTTGGATGTACAGTGGAGTCAAACTAGATCCATAGCTCATCCAATAATTGCTAACTGAAAGCTAAACACACAATCCTGCACGAAACCTCATGAGATCTGGATATATATATATATATATATATATATATATATATGAAAAAGAGACAAGAATTACATGCAAATAAACTTATTAAACATGTATAATATAGATATTCTAATCATATATGCTATGAGATATAAGAAAAACAAGTAACCTTACTTGCCCAAATATACTCCTATTGATTCAGCTGAATTGTTCAAGCCAGACAGGGTTCAGATGCAGAATTTGAGAGAAAAGTTGGCAACATCAATAGCTGTAAGACAATGCTTAATCCACACATATGAGAGCATGACACCATTTGGCCTCCAAAGCTTCTTTATTTCAACAATCAAAAGATTACGACAGTATTACAATAGCAAGCCCTTCAATCCAACTCTAACTATCTTGGAAGAGGAGGCTTATGCTTGGATATATACAAAAACTAGGAGATCCAGCCTAGGGGGGGCACAAATCCCAAGGATATAGATCAAATTAGCTGATGGAGATTCAATCAATGTATATCTGAAGCTGAGCTAAGCCTACTTGTCAACCGAGGGCTTGATTGAGCTGACATATCAACCCATAAACCAACACATCAGTCCACAGAGCTCCCAAGAGAGCCCACACATGTGGAGGAGAGAGAGAGGGTGCAATTCCCCATAAAGACTGCTAAAGATCAACTCTGGATCTAATTTGATCACCTCCTTCAGTTAAGGATTTGTCAGATCCTGTCAATCTGGTTCAGATCTAATTGATTTCAATCAAATCGGCTGAGAATCCACTGATCTATGATTTTGGATTTGCTTCATTATTCATCAATTTATTAATTAAAATAATCAATAATTGATTTTTGGGGCTTTCTGACCTGAGTGATGGAAAATCACTCAAAACTAGGAAATAGTGGGTCCATGGGTTTACATGGTGCTCTTATCTTGAAAATGAGCACCTACATGACTGAAACTGATTATTTGGCCCACTTTTATTACAAAATCAAATTTTCCAATTAAACTATTAAAAAATAGCCTAAGTTTTGGAAAAATTAAATTTTAATAAAAAACACTGAAAAAATAAAAAATTTAAAAAAGTTGAAAAACCCTAGGGGGACTTATACATGTTCATATGAATCGACCATGATGTCTAGCATGTTTATAAATGGACACATAGACTCTAATAACCTCAATAGGCCTAAATTCCAAGCCAACCACCCCAACTTTGGAGCTATGGAGTGAAAAACTCAGAAATTATCAGTCATTTATTCAACAACCAATAATAACTAAGGGAAAAAACACCCTGGGTTGATCGGATTGACAAATAAAGTCTAAGAGACCAAGTCTTTTACAGACACTATCATGCTAGAACATTTATTACAATTCCCCCATGGGGTATGAACATGTGATATAGTACAACAAGCACTTCCCAGAAGTACTTCAAAAGGTCTTCTGAAGTCCCAACAAGTTATCCTTATCCAATTCACCAGGCTCACTTGATAAAAAACCACTAAGTACAACTTAGGTGGTAATAGGGATCATCAGATCCTCCTGTGATCAAGCCCTCCATGTCTCAGGGCCCAAAGATCTGAAGGGTAAAGGAAAGCAGCAGAAGAACACAAAAACCAAATTCGAAACTCCTAAGCCTAGAGTTGAAAACCAGCAACATGATGAGTCTTCTAGATAAAGGAAGAAAAAAGGAAAAGGGCATAATGGCAAGGAAAAATTCAAGTGTTCTTAATACAGGAAGGTCTTCCACCATGAACATGCCTACATGAATAAGAAGCTTGATGAAGCAACCTATCTCCTTGAGAGGGATCACATCAATCTTCTGAAAATCTTTCGGAGGAGAGATCAGCATTATCTGGAACCACAGCATGAAAAAGGTCATGCCCTCATGGAAAGAACTTCGAAGTCCAAAGCACTCTTTAATGATTTAGGATCTTCAAACCACATGATGGCTGAAAGAGACTCCTTTTCATCCTTGGAGACCAGAAAATCCATCCCCATCCACATGGGAGATGGCTCCACCATCATTTCAGAAGGTACGGTTGATCTTGAAAATGGTTACTTTTCAAATGTTTTGTATGTACCATCTCTGGAATCAAATTTTCTTAGTGTCTATAAGATGACACATACTAGAGTTCCTAAGAGATTTTATTTCATCCCAAATTATGTTGAGATAACGAAACTTGCATCCGGGAAACTCATTGCTAAAGGCCTTGCAAACCATCATGCAAAATCCTATGAGTTCTCCCACTTTGTGCTAGATGTAAATCCCACCACTTTGCTAACTCATGGAAATGAAGTTAGTAGGTTGTGGCATGAGAGGTTTGGCCATATTAATTTCAAATATTTGCAGCAATTACAGAAAAACTCCATGGTTGAAGGCCTCTCAAACATCAAGGAAACCACAGGAATTTGCAAGGGTTGTTGATTGGAAAACACCCTGAGCACAAGTTCGATCAGGGGAAGGCAAACCAAGCTACATGCATATTGGGGCTGATACATTCTGATATCATTACTTCAATTCCTATCACATACATGAATGAATCAAGGTATATTATTACTTTTATTGATTATTTTTCAAGGTACACATGGGTCTTCTTTCTCAAAAAGAAGTCAGAAGTATTTGAAATTTTTTTTGAATTGAAGGCCTTGATCGAAAATGCCTTTGGGCTTAAGATCAAGATCTTGAGATATGATAATGGTAGGGAGTATGTTAGTAATTATTTTCTACACATATGCTCCCAAAGTGGTATTCAGGTCCAACATTCATTTCCCTACACTCCCCAGCAAAACGGAGTAGCGGAAAGGAAGAATCGGTCTCTCAAGGAGATGACCACCTGTATGTTGGAGTCAAAGAAGCTTGCTGAAAATTCATAGGATGAATCCATGCATGATATAGTATACATTAATAATAGGGTGCCACACTCATCCATGAAATAAAATACTCCTTTTGAAGCATACTTTGGACACAAGCTGGATGTGTCGAACCTGCGGGTGTTTGGGTCCACTGCATGGGCCCGGATTCTGCTTGATAAAATAAGGGCTTTGCAACCGCAAAGCATCGAATGTCTATTTATTGGGTATCCTAATGAATCTAAAGTATTCAAGCTTCTATATATCAAAACCAAACAAATCATCATCGAGAGAAGTGTCAAGTTTGATGAGCCTCTTCAGGAGGTGGAACTAGTCAAGGAGAAAACTGTTGATTTTCCTTCCTACTCTACTGAATATTTGGATGATGAAATTGGGGGTGATGACCCTGATTCAGATCCTATTATTTATAATATCAGTGTACATCAATCATAATATTCTGAATCAAAACCTGAAGTGAAAAATAATCTTCCCACATGGGCCCGATAGACACTCTCCTCCGCAGGAGATAACATTGGAAATTCGGATGATCCAAGGAGAACTCGGTCTGATTTCCAAAGAGTAGGTATTGAGATCTCTTTTCCTGATAATTTTATATCCAAAACATGCTATTTGATGATTATTTCAGATCCAAAATCCTACTACCATGCTCGGAAGGATCCTAGATGACAAGTTGCCATGGATGAAGAGATGAATTCTCTCCAGAAAAACACTACTTGGGAGCTAGTTTCTCTTCCTTCGGGAAGGAAATTGGTTCAATGCAAGTGGGTGTTTTAGACCAAGTTTTCTGCTTATGGAAGCACCTGAAAATATAAGGCAAGTCTGGTGTAAAAAGGTTTCTCTCAGGTCCAAGGAGTGGACTACCATGAGACCTTTGCACAGGTTGCAAAAATGGACTACATCCGCCTTGTTTTGGCAATTTCTGCATCCAAGCACTGGGAAGTGCATCACATGGATGTTAATTCAGTATTTATACATGGATATATTCATGAGGAGATATACATGAACCATCCTTATGGATACATCACTGATCCATATTTGGTTTGCAAGCTAAAGAATTCACTATACGGGTTAAAACAGGTCCCAAGAGAGTGGTATTCCAAGATGGATGCCTTCCTTCTCTCGCAAAACTTTCAAAGGTGTATATCAGATCCAAATGTGTATTTACAGCAGTATAATGGTCATATAATTATCATTTTTTTATATTCTAATGACTTATTGATCACAGGTAGCATAGTTGCCTCCATTTCAGCCATCAAAACTGCTCTCCACAATGCCTTTGAAATGAGTGATTTGGGGCTCCTAAAACAATTTTTGGGGCTCAAAATTGAGCAAAATTCTGATGGGATAATGGTCACTCAGTCAAAATACATTTCATACCTTTTATTCAAGTTTAACATGGCTGAATTTAGGCCTATACCATTCCCTTTTCTTTTAGGGATCAGCCTTAAAGAAGGAAAAAGCACACCTCTCATGGACTACACTATCTATCAACAGTTGATTGGTAGCTTGTTGTACTTGACACATTCTAGTCCTGATATTTGTTATTCCATGAATATTTTATCAAGATACATGCAGAAGCCTCATGATATTCATTGGAAGGTAGCCAAGAGGATCCCCCAGTATATTCAGGGAACCAGGACCTACGACATTCAGTATGCTGCAAACTCCGAGCTAGAGTTGGTTGGATACACAGATTCTGATTGGGCAGGTGATTCTATTGATCGGAAGTATACTTCCATATATGCATTCATGTTTGGTGGTGGCCCCATTTTCTGGTCAAGAAAAAATCAGGCTGCCATAGCACTATCTTCAGCAAAGGCTGAGTATCGAGGAGCGGTGAATGCTTGCATCCAAGCAGTTTGGTTGCAAGGCATTCTTTCAGAGTTTGACCTTGGTAGTAATTTTTCCACTATCCTCTTTTGTGACAATAAAATTGATATTAATATATCCATAGATCCAGTTACCAGGAAGAGGACCAAGCATGTAGAGATCCACATGCACTACATCAGGTAGCTAATGCATGATAGGACCATCCTTCTGCAATACTGCCCAACTAATAAGCAGATTGTAGACATCTTCACCCAGATATTTTTAGAAAAGAATTTCACTTACCTCCTTTCACTATTGGGGGTGAGTTCATCAGGGTGATTCAAACTACTTTCAGTGTTCAGCTTGAGGGGGGGGGGGGGTTCCCACTAGGGTTTTCCTCTTTTCCTCACTTAGTTTGTTTTGAGCATTGTTTTAGTTTCAGCATTGTATAGGGTGACCTATGGCCTTAGTTTCCGAGGCCCTAGAATTTTTATGCATTTTTTTTTCTAACTCCTCCTGAGTATAGCTTGAGGGGAGGTGTTGGAGACATTTACCACCATACACACTCTTTTTGGTCAAATTGGCCTAGTTACACCACTATACTAAGTATTATTGACATTATTTGACATCAGTGGAGAATTAATTGACATCATCCAGTCACACCCACGCCTACCTTCAGTCAAGGAGGATAACTTAGCCTTATCCTACATTCAAAGAGGCTGACTGGAGCACTCCGGGGGTGATTTGAGTGTCATTAATGCAGTTTATTGCTAACTGATTGCTACAATCAGTTAAACAGGGTAGTGAAGGCACCTCCTCTCATTAAATACATTTTTTAATGATTATTTAATGAAGTGGAGTCAACAGGGGCATCTCTAACCACTTCTGATGTGCAGTTTAGCTTTAGTTAACCTCATCAGGGTTCATTGGATTCAGTGTAGCACTACCTATCGATGGTTGGTGTGCTATGAAATGTGTCTGGTCTCTTTTAGTTGAGACTCAGTCATTTATCACATTAGAATTCAGATTAAAAAGGTCACCCACCATGGCGGCTTGAAAACAAAGAGTCTGCCCACTATAGCAGCTCAGAATTTGATAGATCCTCTGCTATAGCAGGTCAGAAGGCCATTTTTTCCTTAGTAAAAAGAAAAGAAACTTTGGAATTTTTCCATGATAGAAAGAAACCATAAAGACTGAATTTAAAAACTCAAAGTGCCTAAGAGGTAAAAACTAATATTTTTCAAGGGGGTCCTAAAAAAAGTAGAAATTTTTTCAGGATCGTTGTAGCAGCAACACAGAACTATCCTAAATAGAACAACTTTCACAAGGTAAAACTCTCTCTCCTCTCCCTCCGGAAGAAATTATGGTTTCTGCAAAGTTTAGAATTTTGGTAGATCTACTTGCATATAAATTTGTGCCTAAATAGAGTGCATTTATTGATCCCAAGATCAAATTTTTTGTGTTGTTAAACATCTAGGAAAGTGAAACCCTATTTTGGACCTGAACCAAAAAACTCCAGAAAACCAGAACCTAAAATTCTACAGAAGCTATAACCTTGTAAGAACGATTTGAAAAGTGAATATTTGGGATCTCTAGAAACCAACCCAATCAACCAACTCGCCTCAATCAAGTGCATCTCCCAGTAAGTTCAACTTTTCATTTTGAGAAATTTCAATTTTTAGTGACCTCCTAGATAGGATGGCCCAAAGCACTAAGCTTGATGACAAACTAAATGACATATAAAAATTCCTATCATGTAAGTATAGGATTGGTCTTGTTCTTAAAGAGAATGGCTTTGAGAAGTACATCAATGATGAAGTTGCAGAACCAAAAGAATATGAAGCTAAGGAGAAGCATGAAAAAGACCTAATCAAGGAAATGAGGATCATTGTTGATTCTATCAAATATCACTTGATCCCTCAAGTGTCATATAAGAGTACACCAAAGCAAATATATGATACACTTTCCAGAATGTATGAGGAAAGAATCATCAACAAAAAGATGAATTTGATACCTCAACTAAAGGGAACAAATATGAGTAAAGGAGAATCAATTCAATATTACTTCACAAGGGTGTCCTAGTGCACGGAACAAATAGGTGCCATTGGAGACACCCTTGATGATGATGAACTAGTTATTACTGCTCTCAATGGTCTCACTAGAACTTGGGATTCATTCATATAGACTCTATGTTCCAGAAAAGAAAGTATGAAGTTTGACACTGTATGGGAAGATTGCATTCTAGAAGAAGCTAGAGTAGCTAACAGAGAAGCACTGCTTAGAGAATATGATCAGGCTCTAGCCATCCATACTAAAGGACTACAACAATCAAACTTCAAGAAATGTATTCATAAACCTTCAAAGAAGAATTAAAAAAAGAGAGTAAACAATCATAATAAATATTACTCAAAGTATTAATTCTATAACTGTCATAAGATAGGACACCTTTACAGAGAGTGTCCATCACCAAAGAAGAACACCAACAAAAATACATCATACTCATCTAGCTGAAGATGAGGATGAGGAAGAAATACCTCAAAAGAGACTAACAAAAGAAGAAGATGTCAAAGAATATGTATTATTCTCTGCACTCTTCGGGTTTGTAACACCTAGAGAAGATACATGGCTTATTGATAGTGGTTCTTCAAAGCACATGACAAGGAAGAAGCAAAATCTAACAAGACTTGAAGAAAAGTGATATCCTCAGAAATTATCATTAGGATATGACTATCAATATCCCATCAAAGGTATTGGTGAATCAAGGTAAAATATTGACTCTAGGACTTCCATGAAGATGAAGGAAGTATTGTATGTACCAAGTTTGAAAAAGAACCTACTTTCCATCTTGGCACTATATAAGAAAGGATATAGAGTTTCTTTTATAGATGGACAAGTACTTATGTGGTCCAAAGGTAATACACTTGAATATGATGTGGTCATTGGTGAAGAAGAAGGATGAATGACATACAGAGACAACCCTTGTCCATGAGACTACTAGCTCAAGTGAACTATGGCATAGGAGGCTTTCTCACATCAACTACAAAGCACTGCCATATGTGAGCAAGGTGGTAACAAGGTTACCAGATCTAAAGATTGATCATGGGGGAACTTGCAAAGGATGTGCAAGAGGAAATAACATCAAGAATCCATTTCTAAGAAGTGAAACAAATACTAAAGGTACATTAAAAATTAATCCATGTTGATGTATGTGGTCCTATGCCCTCTATATCATTAAGTGGATATGAATATTATGTCACATTTATTTATTACTATTCAAGAAAGACATGGATATACTTCTTGAAGAACAAGAGTGAAGTGTTCAGTAAAATCAAGGAATTCAAAGCCTTGATAGAGAACCATTCAAAAAAGAAGAATCAATACACTGAAATCACATAATGGTGGAGAATATACTTCAAAAGAATTTGAAGCATTCTGCAAGGAGGATGGAATCAAGAGGGAACTGACCACTTCCTACAATCCTCAATAGAATGGTGTTGTGGAAAGAAAGAATAGAACCATTATGGAAGCAGTGAAGACAACGATTCATGACCAATACCTCCCCATGCATCTATGGGATGAAGAATCGTATATGTGCAAAATATATTATCTCATACTTCTCTTGGATTCAAGACTCCTGAAGAAATGTATATAGGAAAGAAACCTGAAGTGAGCAATCTCAATATATTTGCTTGTCCAGTATAGGTACATATTCCGAAAGAGAAGAGAACCAAGTTGGATCCTTCTGGAAAGAAGGGAATATTTGTTGGATACTATGAAGTCTCTAAATCCTTCGGGATATACATTTCAGGATTCCATCATATTGATATTAGTATGGATGTAACATTTGGTTAAGAGAAAGCTCTTATGAAATCCATAAGGTGTCATCTTGAAGAAGTACATGAAGAGGATGTACCTCCTAGGATGGTATAAGATGAACCCTCTCCTGAAATAGTAGCATCTAAAGATCATGATATTCTAGAACCTCAGGATCCCCTACTATAGATGTAACAACCCCATAAACAAAACATCAGAAAATTCTAAATAATCAAAAACAACATAAAAAAAGGGTTTGTTTTAGGTGTCAAAATATTTTAGTGATCATGCAAAAGAAATTTTTAGAAAGAGTATTGATGAAACCACCATAATACCATTTAAACGAAAGACTAAATAAGAATCAATTCATTCACATAACCTCTATGTAACAATTTAAACCAATATTTCTATGATTCGTTCCAAAAGGTTTCGTTAGATTTAAAGAAACTTGTAGCTACAAGATACTTGATTTCGACCAAATACACATAGATCATAGTTTCATAAAGTACAATTTAAAGATATAGCAATAGCCCATTTACCGTTCATTTCATTGGTACGTGTTACCACCTAAGTTGTACTTAGTGGTTTTTTATCAAGTGAGCCTGGTGAACCAGACAAGGATAACTTGTTTGGACTTCAAAAGACCTTTGGAAGTACTTCTGGGAAGTGCTTGTTGTACTATATCACATGTTCATACCCCATGGGGGAATTGTAATAAATGTTCTAGCATGATAGTGTCTATAAAAGACTCAGTCTCTTAGACTTTATTTGTCAATCCGATCAGCCTAGGGTGTTTTTCCCCTCGGTTATTAATGGTTGTTGAATAAATGACTGATAATTTCTGAGTTTTTCACTCCACACCTCCGAAGTTGGGTTGGTTGGCTTGGCATTTAGGCCTATTGAGGTTATTAGATTATATGTGTAAATGTATAAACATGCTAGGCATCATGGTCGAGTCATATGAACATGTCCAAGTCCCCCTAGGTTTTTTCAACTTTTTTAAATTTTAAATTTTTTCAGTGTTTTTTATTAAAATTTAATTATTCCAAAACTTAGGCTATTTTTTAATAGTTTAATTGGAAAATTCTGTTTTGTAATAAAAGTGGGCTCGGAAGTTAGATTCAGTCATGTAGGTGCTCATTTTCAAGCTAAGAGCACCCAATAAACCTATAGACCCACTATTTCCTAGTTTTGAGTGATTTTCCATCACTCAGGTCAGAAAGCCCCAAAAAATCATTTATTGATTATTTTAATTAATAAATTGATGAATAATGGAGCAAATCCAAAATTCTAGATCAGTGGATTCTCAGCCAATTTGATTGAAATCGGTCAGATCTAAACCAGATTGAATCGATCTAACAAATCCTTGATTGAAGGAGGTGATCTGGACAAATCTAGAGTTGATCATCAGCATCCTTTATGGGGAATTACACCCTCTCTCTCTCCTCCACACATGTGGGCTCATCTGGATGAGTTTTGGTGGATGATTCAGTGAATAGGTTGAGGTGTCATTCAAATCAGCTCTCCGATTGACAATTGCACTCAGTGAGACTCAGATTAGGCTTAGTTAGACACAGATCAGGCATTGATGGACTCTCCTTCAGCTACAATGGTTTGTCTCCTTGGGATTTGCGCCCCCTTGGGATAGATCTCCTATTTTTTGTATAAATAAAGCACAGACTGCCTCTTCCAAGCTAGTTAGAACTAGGATTGAGGTGCTACTGCTATTGTACTATTGTTATTATTCATTTGAAATAAAGAGAATCTTTGGAGGCAAGACGGTGTTATGCCATTGTATGTGTGGATGAGCATTGCCATGTTTCACTGAGGTAACCTGTATCTATGTTCATATTTGTTGATTGTTTGTGGATTATTTACTAAGATTGATAATAATTTTATTATAATCTTGATAGGAAAGGAGTTTGTTAATAAGTTTATTGGCCATCTCTCTCCTTTTTGATGCATGTTTAGAAATCTAGATTCAACATGTTTTATAAGTTTATATGCATGTTATTCTGAAATCTCTATGTATGTATTAACTGGATCTCACAAGTATTTTGGCAAGTGTTTGGATTCAGTTGCAGGTTCCTAGCTTGGAGAGGATGCTGATCTAGTTTGCTTATTCACTCTCTCCAAAACCATCCAAAGGCATATTCCCTTGACATTCCACCTAAAAGCTCCATAGTGCATCTTCAAGGCTACCAGCACTTCTCTTCTCCTCTTCCTCCTTCAAATTGGTTACTATTAAAGAGTCTCATTGCTTAGATCTGTCTCATTAATAAAATCACATATAGATCTAGTTAGTAATATCCTTTCAATAAGTTTATATCTTAGTTCCTTTTTGCATATAAAGTTATATTTTAAGAGATCTAGCTAAAATTACCCTCCTTTTTGCAAGCATTTTAAAGAAGACTTGTAGCTTGCTAATAAGGTAGTTTCCTTTGCTGTACTTTAAAGTTTCATATTCTGCAAGAAAAGTGCATATCTCATTGGCTGCCCAAACAACAAGCCAAGATCCCAAGGAAAGCTTGCTTTCCTTGGTTCCTTTTTGCAAAACTAGATTACACCGGTTTAACAATTTTTACTTTTTTTTTTTTTGCTAATTAGCGTGGTGACCCAAAACACTTTTAAAGTGTGTTTGGGAACATTTTATTTTAATTTCTTGCTGTTTTTTATCAGGTCTAACAAAAAATAGAAGGATACTCTGCCCAATTTCTGACTCTTGGACGAACCAGAGCTTACCGGAAGCTTCCCCCACCGTTGTGTTTTGATTTTAGCTTGTCACAAGCTTGTTGTAAGCCTTTGGATCCCAGATAAAAAGGAACAAAGTGCATTAATTTCAATTTTCTGATATTTTAAATCACTGCTAATAAAAATAAAAGGTCCTTTCGAATAGGCTCTTTCAAGCCTATTCACCATCCCCCCTAGGGGGATTTGCGTCTGTGTCATTTTTTGCTTTTTGTTCCTATTTTTGCAATCTAGCATAGTTATAATATGCGGGGTAGTATACTTTTATTTAAATCATTTCCATATTCCATATCTGAGGTTTCAAAGTAATCTTAATACTTACCGCACAACTTCCCGATTGAACCGAAAGGGGAAAAGATGTGTGGCAAAACTAATTAGAAAAACGGCTTTGTGTAACTTTGTTTTCCTTTTTGTCAATTGTTTAATCAGCTATAATAAAATTAACCCCTCCTTTATTCCCTGATTGAGATCCACTTGGATCGGAAGAGGTTCCTGGAGGGTTTTCT
This sequence comes from Pseudotsuga menziesii, assembly GCA_001517045.1. Taxonomy (NCBI): domain Eukaryota; kingdom Viridiplantae; phylum Streptophyta; class Pinopsida; order Pinales; family Pinaceae; genus Pseudotsuga; species Pseudotsuga menziesii. Next base: position 2,362,350 of record LPNX011056180.1, on the reverse strand, counting down.
TTTTAACAAGAACACCTATCTTAAAATTTACTAAAATTGACAAGACTCCGGTGTGTATGCTATGCACTTGGCTACGGTTCGTCCGATCAGTCAAGCTACATCAAAAGAACTTGAGTGACTAGAATAATTAGGATTCACTCTCCCAAATTGACAAACCATCAAGTGAAAATCGAACACCTAGATCAAAACATTACAGTGGAAAAATACCCAAAGGAAGCGGGAACTCCTGAAAAGTGACCTCGGAGCACCGATTTTTGTTAGACCTATGGGTGCACTATGAACAATAGCCTTAGAGACTCCATTCATCCCACATATTCCTTGCAGGTAGCCGTGACGGTTTAGTTTTGGACATACTCCAAGTACTCTCAGGTATATCTGGAGTCCCCCCCCTTCGCCTAATTTTAATCAACTCATATTTCACATTAACTTAAAATGTACCAAGAGGAAATTAAAAAACATTCACTACAATCACATGCAAGTACATTGATTATCTTTTGAGTCCATTTTAAGGCACTGGTTATTTTCTTGCTATATATATATATTGTGTCTCAGCATTGTGCTTTTGTGCGCTCATTTTGTATCTTTTCATCTATGGTTGTTTATGGTTAAATTTCAAACTCCTAAGTAACTCATTCAATTTAATATCACCATACTAAATAATGTTGCCTTAGTAACTTAATAGGGTCTACCCCCCTTGGCTTCGTTAGGATTTGAGCCTAAACGGAGGAGTCAAGAACAGGGTGACAACCTTGACTCGAGACTTGCCACCAAGGACACATCAAGTGGATTGAAGATTTCTACCACGTGACCCAGGTGTGTGAAAGGTGACAACAGTACACAAACAACCATAAGTCAAGCTGAAGTATATGAGAAAATAAATCAGATCTACTTACTTGAATCGAGGGAAAAACACACTTGGAGAATCAACTCCTCCCAACCATAGGAGGAAACAAATCAATGGTTTGCTCTGCTCCACCCTTGAGCTAGATCACCAACCATGCACCAAAATAGCAAGTAACTTCCTTGCGGCACTCAATCCTTGAGTCTGCACAATGGACTTATAAAATAGAAAAACGAATAACACATGCACTCAGCAATCGTTTTCTCCATGCACAACATGGCATCCCATGATATTCCAGTGCACTCATATAAATAGCTTTGCCCAGGTCTTATGCCATCCCAATCAAATCTCAAATCAAATCCCTAAATCCCTATTATTTAGGATCTTGTCTGGTTGTTGAGTTTTTGATTGGATTTGATTGGTATCAATCACTCTAGCTTGCTTACACATGTTCTTTGGTGCCATGGTTGGTGTCCCCTCATGTAGTTGAGTTCTCCAAGTGTCATTTTCTTTATATAATAAATAAATAAAATGTTTTTTTGTGAAAATGTCATTTGATTTTTTTCTTGAGTTTCATAACTCATTACATAATAAAAATTAGTTTCAAAACATGAAAATAAAAGCAATGTCATGGGGGTTTTACAATAGATATATCTCGAAAGAGAAAACCTGCTTGGGTAAGATAAATCATATAAGAAGTAGAGAGATTGTTAATTTTTATCACTTTGCTTAGATGATATATTAAAACAAATTATCACTAGAATATCACCAAAATAACAACAAGAATAGAAAACATAAGAACAGAAGAACACAAATATTTTCCTTAGGGAAACCACAAGGGAGAAAACCCCTCAAAACTTCCTCAATAGAGATCTCAACCAAGGCATTGTAAAACCCAGACAACTACTTCTAACTTCTTTTCAGTGCATTGGTTCTTATCTATCTTGCAAAACAAATTGAGTGAGTGAGTACAAATGAAGGGGAGTGCATCCCTATTTGTATTCTTCAGTTGACTTGACCTCTAATATAACAAGTCTGAATTCTCTAACTGATTGGGCCGACTTGTCCAACTAGAGAATACAAATAAAATTTATTATATTGACACTTGTGTGCTATTGACCCGATTACATACAAAGTTTTACATTGAATATTACAATGACTCTAACAAGACCAAACTCATCTCTCAAAGGAGGAATGCAATCAATACATCTGGAATGTCTTCCAAAGTTACAATACTTTAACACTCCCTCTTAACTAGGAAGATATTCAACTGTAGTAGCAGATGCTAATATTACAACTGTACAACTAACTGGTGAGACTCTATATGTCATATGAATTATTGGAACATCATCATGCATCTTCATCATCGATCTCAGATGGATCATCTTCTGCAATCTTAGTATGTGAATACTGAATCATTTTCTTCAATCATCTTCTATCATCTTTTGGATCATCTTCTGCAGCATCAGTATATGAATATTGAATCATATTCTAGATCATATTCTATTGAATCATCATCTATTGCTCCATCTTCTGGATCATCTTCTATAGCATCAGTATGTGAATATTGAATCGTCTTCTGAATCGTCTTCTTGCCAACATTCATGTGTAAAAATTGAATCATCATCTGTAACATCATCATCTGTAGTATATGTTGAAATATCATCATCAGCATTATCGGTATGTAAATACTAAAACATTATCATTTGCATCTTTAGTATGTAAATACTGAAACATCATCATCTGCATCATCAGTATGTAAATATTGAAACAACAACAACATCATTAGCATGTTAGTGCTAAAAACAAAACCATTTGTAATGCTAGATCATCATCTGCAATACCAGCATAGAGATGTTTTAATATCATCACCGTCAACATCATCATCGTCAGTATAGATATACTAAAACAAACTCATCAGCAATCACAACAATCATCGGTATGAGAATATTGAAACTACTACATCAGTTTAGGGATATTGAAACTATCAATCATCTCATTAATCAATAATCATCAATATGAGAATACTGAACTTGCCACATCAGTATAGGAATACTAAAACTATCTCAGCAATCAACAATCATTAGTGTAACAACACTGAAAATATGTCAACAATGATCAGTATAACAATATTGAAACTATCATCTCAGCAATCATCAGTTAAACATCTCAACAATCGTCAATATAACAATACTGAAACTATCATCTCAGCAATCATCAGTATAACAATATTGAACCAAACATCTTAACAACAATCATTGACATAACAATATTGAACCAAATATCTCAGCATTCATCAATATAACAATGCTGAACCTAAACATCTCAGTAGTCATTAGTATAACAATACTGAACCAACCATCTCAACAACAATCATCAGTATAAAAATACTGAAAAAAACATCTCAACAATCAACAGTGTAAAAATACTGCAACAACTAAATTTCCCTCTAACTATCTCAGAGCAACATCACAGTGAGTTCTATGGTAGATCCATCTATTAAATTTGTCTAACTTACTAACCCTTTCAAGCCAACAAGCCTAGTTAGACAAATGGATATTCTTGGGGAACAACATGCCTTGTCATCGCTTACAAAATCACTTGGCTTAAACTGATCTAGCCATACATACTAATCCCCCTAGGATCAACAGACCTCGTCTGACTAACCCTTTCGATCCAAACAATCCTAGTGAGACTTACCCTACTCTAAACTAAGCTACTCACCACTTCATCCTTCTTCCATCTACCATCACTCCCTCCTTCGATAGAGGTCCTTTTGGACTACACCAAGATTGTCTTGAAATTATTCAAACTTTACACGAGCTAGAGGCTTAGTCAACACATCTGCTACTTGTTCCTCTGTAGGAACATACTTGAGCTTTACATCTCCTTTCTGAAGCATGTCCTGAATGAAGTGATATCTAACTTCAATATGTTTTGACTTATCATGAAATAATGAGTTTTATGTCATCTTAATACAACTCTGATTATCACAAAGGATATCAGTAACATCTATCTCTACATCAAATAATCCTTCCAACATCTTTCAAAGCCTTACTGCTTCGCTACAGGCCGAACAAGATGAAATGTATTCTACTTCTGCTATGCTAAGTGCAATATTGGTCTACTTTCTATTGAACTATGATATCATACCTGATCTCAAACTAAAAAAACATCCTGAGGTTCTTTTTCTATATTTAACACTTCCTTCCCAATCTGAGTATTTGAACCCATATAATATGATCTTACCATTTGATGCATATCTAAGCCCATAATCTAAAGTTCACTTTAGTTACCTCATCACATGTTTTTCTCCTATCAGGTGAATATGTTTTGGATTCACCATATACTGACTTAGGGTGTTTACAGCAAAACATATATCTGGTCTTTTATAGGTTAAGTACATCTATGAACCAATAATATGTCTATACAAGGTGGCATCTACAACTTCTAAAGTATCATCATTCAATAATTTCAAATTTGTTGTCATCAGAGTAGTCATAGCCTTCCAATCTAGCATCCTAAATCGTCTTAGGATTTCCACTGTATATTTTCCTTGGTTCAAGAAAATCTCATCTGGATATTGCCATACATCAAGCCCTAGAATGTAGTGCATCATTCCAAGGTATTTCATCTCAAATTCTGTAATAAGCTTCTTCTTACATTCGTTGATGGGCTTATCTTCCCCTGTTAAGAATAAGTCATCCACATATAGTAGCAGTATCATAAGTTCATCATCCTCAATCTTATAGGAGAGGTTATAATCTTCTTTACTCTTAGTAAATCCTAAACTCATGAGGAATCCATAGATTCTTACATACCATGCTTTGGGTGCTTGTTTTTGTCCATACAATGCTTCTTAAGTTTACATACATAAGCTTCCCAATCATCAGTCTCAAAACCTTGCGATTATTCAATATAAACTTCTTCTTCTATCAATCCATTTAGAAAGGTTTTCTTCACATCCATATAGTGCAACTTGCACTTCATGTTGGATGTTAAGGTGAAAATAGTTATAATCAAGGTGTACCTAGATACTGGAGAAAATGTCTCTTCATAGTCAATTCCTTCCTCTTGGGAGAACATGCAAGCTATGAATATTGCCTTGTACTTTTCTATACTATTGTCCATGGAATGCTTCATTTTGAAGATCCATTTCTAGGATACCACTGACTTGTATTTTTGTTTTGGTACTATTTCCCACACATCATTCTTTATGATGGATTTGTATTACTTGATCATTGCATCAACCCATTCCTTCTGCTTTGTTGCTTCTTCAAAACATGTTGGTTCTTTATCAACTAGATCAGTCATCGAACACATATAACTTGGGTATGAAATTGGCTTCTTCCTTTCTCTAATGGTTTCTTCTGGGACACCATGTCTTTTTGCTTCTTCAATTACTTCACACGCCTAGGAATTTTTTCTCTTTTGAGAAATCATTTCACTGGGTAATTCTTCTGGTAACTGAGGTTTTTTCATATCATGATCCTGAGGAATCTGACTTTCTTCTCCATTCCTAACTGGTTTAGGATGTTCTCCAGCTTTTGGAGTTTCATGCTACTCTTCATATTCCTTATCTTTATTTGACTTTTTGAAGTTTGTATCTTTGTCAAATAACAACATCTCTGCTAAGTTCAAATTGACAGTATCCTAAGATATAGATTTGATAATATTTTGACTGGTCACTATATCCTACGAACAATCCCTTCTTTCCTGAAGGATATAGATTTGTTCTTTTCTCCTTGGGAATGTGTATGTATACAGGACAATCAAATATATTTAGGTGACTTACTTCAGGCTTTTCTCTCAAAAATATTTCTTCTGGAGTTTTTCACTCAAGGGAACTGTGGGAGATTCTATTCTATACATATATTGTTGTTCTAGATGCTTCTTCCCACAGGTATATCGGTATAACTTGATCATGTATCATATATTTCACAACTTTCATGATAGATCCATTCTTTCTTTCTGCCATTCCATTTTGTTGTGGATTATAGGGAATGGTGAGCTTCCTTGTAGATGTCATTGAATTTATTTGATGTGAACTATCCTCCATTATCTAACCTCAATATCCTTACTTTCTTTTCAAATATATTTTTTACTAGGTCCTTAAATTCCTTAAACCTTTCAAACACTTATTTTTCAAGAAGTATATCCAAGTCTTGTGGGAGTAGTCATCAATAAAATAATCATATTAAACATACCCTCTTAATTAAGTGGTTTGCATTGGCCCGCATATATATGAGTGGATAATATATAAGATCCCTTTTTTTTTACTGTCACTTTTTGGATAAGGATTCTTAGTATTCTTTCCTTGTGCACATCCTTTGCATACTCCTTCATGTTCTATCTAAATTTTCGGTAAACCAGTCATAGCCTTGCTTACAATTGGTAGAGCTTTGTAGTGAATATGAACAAGCCTATTGTGCCATAGCTCACATGGGTTTATGGTACTAGTTGCTAATGTTGGATCTGTATGTCCCTTCAATTTTTAGAGTCCTCCTTCTTCAAATCTAATTTATACTACATCATCTACGGTTTTTCCTTTTGACCACATGAGGAATTTTCCATATACAAAGGAAACTCTGAAGCCTCTCTTGTCTAAGGATGAAATATAAAGAAGGTTCTTCTTTAGTCCTGGGACATACAGAACATCCTTCATCCTCATAGACTTTCCAGAGTCCAACTTATAGGATGCTTCTCCCATTCATTTGATGGGATATTGGGAATCATCTCAAAGCATTACTTTGTGTGGAGATTCATTTTGTATAAGACATGACATTGAGTCCTTGTAACCTGTCATGTGCTTGGAGGTACCACTATCCACTAGCCAGGTGTCATTTCCTGGTGAGACTGATCCTGTTAGAGCAAAGATCAATACATATTCTTCACTGGATTCTTCGTCCTTATTTTCTTCCTCTTCAAATTGTTGATCACTATATTCATCATCATGAGCTTGAAATCTTTTCATCTTTTTGACTATTTCTGCATTCATGGGATAGTTGATAGCAATGTGTCCCAACTTGTGACAAGTGAAACATTCATAATTTGAGAAGTATTTCTTGGGCCTTTTGATCCCTTGATTCTTATGGGGATGATCATGAATCCTCATTTTTTTATTGACTTTGGCATGAGTTGTCAAGGCTTGATCTTAATTTTCATTTACCTTTTATTCTCTAGATGTTATCCTTTCTTCTTCTTGGACACATTCTTCCCATAGCTTATGAAATTTATTTAGTTTCCTTCTTGAATAGATTCCTCAGATTAAATCTTCCTAGTCTCTTAGAATACCATTTAAGGTGGTCATCACCATTTCTGCTTCTTCTACTGTATCACTAATGGATTCTAATTGATCCTTGATTTGAGATACTCTTGAAAAGTAAGACTGCATGATCTCTGACTTTTTAGTTCTTACAATTTTGAAATGATTCCTCAAGGTCATATTCCTATTAATGTTTCTTCCTTCAAATAGACGGGAAAGAGCATCAAACATTTCTTTCGGAGTTTCTCTTGAGGATACTTGAAGAATCAAGTTTTCCTTGATGGATTCAGCTATGATACTTTTGGCTATGGTCATATCCTTCTTATTCTTGGACTTGGCCTCCTCTTCTTCTGGTTCTTTCACTTCCTCCTTTACAAACTTGTCTAGATCATTTTCCTGCAGGATGAGCCTGATCCTATACTTCCATGCTCTAAATTTTTCAGCACCTTCAAGGTTTTCATCTAGCATTGTGTTCCTTTTCATATTTAATAGAATGAGAACATCAAATGGAACAAGGATTAAAAGTACTTACTTGAAGAAAACAGCTTCTAGATGACCTAGGGTTTGATGTAGAAACCCTAATTTCTCAGCTGGAGACCCTAGTAGGGTTAAGAGGTGGAGAATATGTTCCTCTCTAGGGAGAGGTAGATTGTATCTTTCTTTTTCTGAGATTGATGATGGAGTCTTAGGAAAACTGAATCCCTAGTTTGTCCCAACAATAGTAACTGGTCCAAGACTAAAAATTCTTGGCATTTGGATCTGTCTTCATAGAAAGATGTGCTCGTCAAGGGTGGGTTGAAGGATCCCTATTTTCTAGTTGATCTGTTGAGGGATTTGTTCATAGTAACAAACCCTATATGTGTAGTGTTTCCTTTCAAGGTGGCCCTAATACCATGCTAAGTTTTATCAATTTTCGTAGATGATATCTTAAAACAAATTATCACTAGAAGATCACTGAAAGAATAACAAGCACATAAAACATAAGAACACAAAGATTTTCCTTGGGGAAACCAAAAGGGATAAAACCCCAAAAAACTTCCTCAATATAGATCTCAACCAGAGCATTGTAAAACCCAAACAACTGCTTCTAACTTCCTTATGGTGCATTAGTTCTTCTCTCTCTTGCAAAAAAACTTGAGTGAGTGAGTACAAATGAAGGGGATCGCCTCCCTATTTATATTATTGAGTTGAATTGAACTCTAACCTAACATGGTCGAATTCTCTAACTGAATGGGATGACTTGTCCAAATGGACACCACGAATAACATTTATTATATGAAAACTTGGGTACTATTGACCTAACTTACATCTAAAGGTTTACATTTAATCTTACAATGACTCTAACAAGACAAAAATCATCTCTCGAAGGAAGAATACAATAAATACATCTAGAATATATTCTAAAGTTACAATACTTTAATGGAGATATGGAGCTCCTAAAGGCTCCACAAGAACAAGCAAAAGATCAAATCCATACTCTATCTATGTAGCCCTTATGTGTGATCTTGTATATTAAGAACCCACTAGCTACAAGGAAGTTGCACAAAATAAAGAGTGGGTGGATACAATGATGGAAGAATACCAGTCAATAATGAAGAATGATGTTTGGGACATAGTACCCAAACTAGAAAAAAAGAGTGTGGTATCCTCGAAATGGATCTACAAGATAAAAAAAATTGTTGATGGAAGTATTGAAAAGTACAAGGAAATATTTGTGGCTAGAGGATTCTCTCATAAAAAGGGGATTTATTATGAAGAGACATTTTCTATAGTAGAAAGGTACACTTCCATAAAAACCATTATGTCACTTGATTCTATGATGAAGTGGGACCTATACCAAATGGATGTAAATGCATCCTTCCTGAATGGTATGATTTAGGAAGAGGTTTACATCGAACAACCATAAGGATTTGAATTCAAAGACAAAGTGACTCATGTATGTAAGTTGAAAAAGACTCTGTATGGACTGAAGAAAGCTCCTAGAGCTTGGTATGGTAGAATAGATAACTTCTTGACAAGCTTGGGATTTACCAAAAATAAAGTTGATCCTAACCTTTACATGAATATTACAAATGATGAACCTGTCATACTATTACTATATGTGGATGATCTATTTCTGACGGGAAATGGGAAACAGGTTACAGAAAACAAGAATAAGCTAGATGAATAATTCAAGATGAAATATCTTGGATTGATGCATTATTTCCTTGGGATGGAAGTGTGGTAGATCCTAGAAGGATTATTTCTGAACCAAGGAAAGTATGTAGTAGAAATATTGAAGAAATGTGATATGTTGGATTGTAAATACATGACCACACCCATGGACACCAAACTAAAGTTGTTATCTAATGAATCGTCAAAGTTAGTGGATATGACTCAATACAGACAAATTATTGGGTCATTGATGTCTCTAACAGATACAAGTCTAGATATATTCTTTGTTATGAACACCTTAATTCAGTATCTAGTAAAACCTATACGGGTTCACCTAATAGCCGCAAAGCATGTGATGAGGTACCTAAAAGGTATGATAAATTTTGTACTTTACTATGTTAGAGATCATGTCTATAGATTGTATGGATATACATATTCATATTGGGAAGGAAGTGATGTAGACAGAAAGAACACCTCGAGTGGATGTTATTGTCTAGGATCTACCATGATCTCATGGTTTAGTAAGAAACAGTCCAGTGTTGCTCTCAGTACAGCTGAATAAAAGTACATAGCATCTTTATTCACTAGTTGTGAAGCAATATGGCTTCAGAAATTGATGTCAAGTCTATTTGACATCGATTTGGATACCACAGTGATTCTTTATGAAAACCAGAGTTGCATAAAGATGATAGAGAATCATGTGTTCATTGATAAATCAAAGAACATAGAAATATGATACTTCTATATAAGGGATATGGTACAAAAGAAAGCTATAAAACTCCAATATGTGAGTACCAATGAGCCAATTGTTGATGTGCTGACCAAGCCTCTATCTCAAGTAAATTTTCAATATTTTCGTGACAAGCTTGGTGTATTTAGAAAAGAATTTCCTCGCAAGGAGTAACAATGATGATACTTCAAACTTTCCTTGTAAGAAGGAATGATGAATATATGGACTCTCTTCAGAAAGGAGGAAAAAGTTGAATATATGGACTCTCCTTGGAAAGGAAGAATAGGTCAAAGATATGAACCCTCCTCATACAAAGAGGGAGCTGGTTGATGATATGGATCCTCCCTAGAAAGGGGGAATGGTGATAAGACTGTCATTGATAATGGGATGACAGTGGAGCTCTCGTATGAAAGATTCCAAGTGTGCCTAAAGATGCTCACAAGGTCCAACATTCACTTATGGATGATAGTATCCTCTCTTGAGGATGGTCTTGCAGGAAATAACACTCTGTTCTTGAGAGTGGTCCTTACTAGCTAAGGATGGCCCAACAGACATTAATCTTGCATGGAGAGTACCCATATTCATTTGTGGATACTGCAGAATAACACTCGCTTAGGAGTGGTCATATATTTAAAGATGAGGATTCTCTACGATGATCCCTTACAGACGAGAGGGCCTGCATTTAGGTGTGGTTGAGATCTTCCTTACATAAGTTACTCTTGCATGGAGAGTCTACCTACATCTATATGTAGATTCCATAGAATAACACTTGCTTGGGAGTGGTCCTAGATTTAGTTTCAAGGATGCTTTAGGATGATTCCTCGTCAATTTCATAGTATAACACTTGCATGGAGTGGTCCTATATTTCATGCTGAGGATGTCCTACGATGAGGGCCTGCATCTAGGTGCAGTCAAGATCTACAGCTGTAGACAATACTCTTATATGGAGAGTATTCCTACATGTACATGTATATTTCATAGTATAACACTCACTTGGAGTGGTCCTAGCTATAATATGTTAAGTATGGTCGATGATGAGTCCTTACAGATGACAATTCCTACATCCATGTGCAGATAATATCTACACTCAGTTGCAGATGATTCAGTTGGTCAATACTGTGGACCCTCCTCATTAAGGGGGAGTAGGTTGATGGAGGATTACATCATCCTTGGACCAATGTCCTAAAGTGATAAGGATTGCTCATCCCGCAAAGAGATCATGTGTACGATAGGTAGTGTGGTGGAGAAGGATCAAAAATATTGAAGTGCTACTACAAAGGATTCAGAAGATCGAAGTGTTTCTACAAAGGATCAAGAAGATCGAAGTGCTACTGCAAAGGATCGAAAGATGTAAGTGTTGTTGCAAAGGATAGAGAAGATCAAAGTGTTGTTGCAAAGGAGCGAGAAGATCGAACTGTTTCTACAAAGGAGTAAGAAGATCAAAGTAATACTACAAGGATCGAGAATATCGAAGTGATGCTACAAAGGATCGAATATCGAAGTGTGGCTATGAAGGATTGGAAGATTAAAGTGTTTATACAGAAGGATCAAGTGATTGTGTGCTACAGAAAATGAAGACATTGAAGAGTAACTATTCTAGTTACCGATGAATGTTGAAAAAATCCTATGACATATAGAAGTATTACCATGATATTGTTGAATATTCTCTCTCTCATTACTCCTATAGATGATGATGATGTTGTTAGTAGAATACCCTTATTGTTAAGGGGGACTGTTGAAATATTGTAACTTCAAATAATATTCTAAATGTATTTTACTAATGTACCCTAAGCTAGATGTTATTATTCCTCCGTTGGGATATTATTATTGCAATTCATCTTCATAGAGTCATCAGGTAAATCCTCCATTGTAAATCGGGTCAATAGTACCCCAATGAATATAATATAATACTATGTTGAATCTTCCTAGGTGAATTTGACCCAGAACCTTTAGTGAGGCCAACTTGATTAGGGTAAAATTCAGCTGACATAAAGTGTATAAATAGAGGAGTTGTGTTCCTCGTTATAACACAGACTCACTCACTTGAGTAACGCATAGGAGAGAGAGAGAGAGAGAGAGAGAGAGAGAGAGAGAGAGAGAGAGAGAGAGAGATAAACAAGGAGGAGAATACATGTTTTGGGGTTTTATATTATACATATTATACATAGGAATTTTTTTTGGGTTTTATTCCCCTTGAGGGTTTCCCAATATAAATAATGTGTCTATATTGTGATTTTATTTCTTTCAGTGATTATGCATATGCTAATGCTATGAATTTGGATTAAACACTAATGATATATAGCTTAGCATATGAAATCTTAACATACATTTGCTAATAAACGTGTCCTGAAAGAGTACCACCTTTCAAGGGAATGATTTGAATGAGTAGTTAATGAGATTGAATCTCTTTTCCTGCAATCCTTAGAAACTCTAGGTGAGACGATTGGTTTTGGTACACCACAGTATATTGGTGAAGAAGCTGCTCATATGACACTTAATACTTTCCATTATGTTGGTGTCAGTGCTAAGAATTTTACTCTCAATGTCCCTAGGTTGATGGAAATCATAAATGTGGAAAAGAAAATAAAAATTCCATCAGTGTCTATGTATCTAAAACCTAAGGTCAGCAAGACAAAGGAGAGGGCAAATAAATGTGCAGTGTACTTTAGAGTACACAACCTTACGAAGTGTTATAGAGGCAACTTAAGTGTGGTATGATCCAAATCCAATGAGTACTCTCATAGAGGAGGATGTTGAATTTGTCAAATCATATTATGAAATACCAGATGAGGATATTGCACTAGAAAAATATCTCCATGGTTGCTCCATATAGAATTGAACAGAGAGATGATGGTTGATAAAAGGATGAGTATGGAAGACACTGTAGAAAAGATCAACCATGATTTTGATGATAATTTGACATCCATTTTGAATGATGATAATGTGGAAAAAATCTTATTCTTCATATACGTATTATGAATGAAGAGGATCCTAAAGGGGAATCACAAGACCAAAATTCTGAATATGATGTCTTTTTGAAGAAAAATGAAAGTAACATGTTAACAAAAATGGCTCTTAGGGGAATTCCAAATATTAATAAATTTTTTATCAAGTCTAGAAAAATAAACATGTTTGATGAGAATGATGGATTTAATCCTGAGACAGAATGGATGCTATATACAAAAGGTGTCAATATGTTAGTTTTTATGTGCCACAAAGATGTGGATGCTACTAGGACAACAAGTAATCACTTGATTGAGGTTATTGAAGTGCTTGGAATTGAGGTTGTGAGGAAGGCTCTTCTGGATGAACTTTGAGTTGTGATATATTTTGACGAGTCATATGTGAACTATAGGAATTGATCTATTATATGTGTCATAATGACATAATAAGGTCATTTAATGATTATTACTCAACATGCTATCAATTAGAATGAAACAGGTCCAATGACGAGATGTTCATTTGAGGAGAATGTGGATATCATTTTGGATGCTATTGTTTTTGCTGAAGGAGACCCACTCATGGGTGTTATAGAAAACATCATGCTTGGGAATTTGGATCCTATTGGTATAGGTGATTGTGCGATGTATTTGAATGATAAGATGCTGCAACAAGACATTAAACTCTAGTTACCCAGCTATATGGAAGGTGTATACTTTGGAATGTCACCAAATTAGTCTCCTATTACAAGGAAAACACACCATGATGACATGATGTCACCAAGATATTTTCTTAGTCCTAGCCTCTGTATCTCACCTATTTTAGATGCACAATTTTCTCCATATGTGGAGGTAATGGCCTTATCTCCATCCTCCTATCCTGGATATAGCCCTTCTTCACTAGGGGATGGTCCTTCATGTTGAATTTTCATATGCTTAGCTAAGACATCAGTATTTCATTTCATTTTCATAACAAAAGCATATAAATAGGATCACTGAAAGATAGACAAGCACAACCATACAAAAGGAACACAAAGATTTATCCTGGGAAAACCCTAAAGGGAAAAACCCAGCAAAATCTTCCTCAATATAGATGTCCCAAAAAAGATAAAAGATAATACCAGCAAGGAGATCAAAGCCTGATCCTCCTCCTTCTCCAGCTACTTCTCTTATCCACTAATGCGCTACATAAGTGAGTGTGTGTGTCTCAAATGAGGAGCACTAAACCTCTATTTATATGCATCCGTTCACTTAAGTTAACTCATATGTCATGTAGGATCAAGTTAATCATGTAGGCTCGAGTTACACATGTAGGCTCAAGTAACCACACTGGGGTTCTAATGACCCACCTTTACAATTAGAGGGGACTACCTCATGACTCTTATTAGTTCTTCCAATTAGGAGCATCGGGGTACAAAGTAATACAAGTGGTTCTCCCGGTAGGATCATCGGAGACCAAAAAGAAACACATATAGAATATTCTTCAAAGTTACAATATTTCAACACTCCCCCTTAATGAGAAGGGTATTCTATAACAACATCAACAACAACAATAATAGGAGAGAGATAGAGGACATCATCAAAATCATCAGGGTGATACATATATAAATCATTGGAAGCTTTTCAACATCATGTAGCCTTCATCTTCAATCTTTAATCTTCAGCATCATTAGTACTGACCTCTTCGATCAGCAGTATCTTGACTCTTCAATCAGTAGCAACATCTTCAGCACTTTGACATTTCGATCAGCAACATCTTCCACACTTTGACCTTTCGATTAGCAATATCATCTTCAACACTTTGACCTTTCTATTATCAACATCATCTTCAACAATTTGACCTTTCGATCAGCAACAACATCATCATCATACTCTAATCTTTCAATCAGACTCATCATTATCATCAGCCTCTGATCTTTCGATCAGAACCATCATCAACCGAACATCATCATACTCTAACATCAACTCATCATCATATTCTGATATTTCAATCAATATGTCATCATAATCATACTTTGATAATACGGCATCATCATCATTAGGATCTCATCATCACCACATTATGATCTTTCGATCATAAAACATTATCATCATCAGCAACATCAAAATCATAAGCAACTTCTGATCTTCCAATCAGAAAACATCATCATCATCATATTCTAATCTTTTGGTCAGAGAACATCATCATCAGCAACTTCTGATCTTTTGATTAGAGAAACATCATCATCATCTTATTTTGATCTTTCGATTAGAGAACATCATCAGCAGCAGCAACTTCTGATCTTTCAATCAGAGAACATCATCATCAGCAGCAACATCTGATCTTTTGATCAGAAACATCATCATCATCATAAAAACATCAACATCATCAAAACATAAACATGATCCTTCCTTTCAGAATTATGGGATTTAGGTCTTTATGGAGTTACCAATGATCCTTCCTTTCGGAATTACAGGATTTAGGTATTTACGAAGTTATTAACGATCCTTCCTTTCAGAATTACGGGATTTAGGTCTTTACGAAGTTACTAACGATCCTTCCTTTTGGAATTACGGGATCAACACATTTGTGGAACTCAGACAATCCTTCCTATTGGAATTACGGGATCAACACATCTATGGAACTCAAACAATCCTTCCTATTGGAATTACAGGATCAATTCAATGATCCTTCCTTTCAGAATTACGGGATTTATATCTTTACGGAGTTACTAACGATCCTTCCTTTCGGAATTACGAGATCAACACAGATGTGGAACTCAGACAATCCTTCCTATTGGAATTACGGGATCAACACATCTGTGGAACTCATACAATCCTTCCTATTGGAATTACAGGATCAATTCAATGATCCTTCCTTTCGGAATTATGGGATTTAGGTCTTTACGGAGTTACTAACAATCCTTCCTTTCAGAATTACGGGATCAACACAGATGTGGAACTCAGACAATCCTTCCTATTGGAATTACGGGATCAACACATCTGTGGAACTCATACAATCCTTCCTATTGGAATTACAGGATCAATTCAATGATCCTTCCTTTCGGAATTATGGGATTTAGGTCTTTACGGAGTTACTAACAATCCTTCCTTTCAGAATTACGGGATCAACACAGATGTGGAACTCAGACAATCCTTCCTATTGGAATTACGGGATCAACACATCTGTGGAACTCATACAATCCTTCCTATTGGAATTACAGGATCAATTCAATGATCCTTCCTTTCGGAATTATGGGATTTAGGTCTTTACGGAGTTACTAACAATCCTTCCTTTTGGAATTATGGGATCACCATAGATGTGGAACTCAGACAATCCTTCCTCTAGGAATTACGGGATCAACACACGTTCTCGAGTACCGAAGTCACCGGATCCATTCTGAACCGAAGTTCAAGGATGATACAATCCTACCACATTCATGGGGACCGAGATCTTCGGATACATTTTGAACCGAGGTTTAGGGATGATGCAATCCTACCACTTTCACGGGGGCCGAGACCTCCGGATACATTTTGAACTGAGGTTCAGGGATGATGCAATCCACCACTTTCACGAGGGCTGAGACCTTCGGATACATTTTGAACCAAGGTTTAGGGATGATGCAATCCACCACTTTCACGGGGGCCGAGACCTCTGGATACATTTTGAACTGAATTTCAGGGATGATGCAATCCTACCACATTCATGGGGGTCCAGACCTCCAGATACATTTTGAACCGAAGTTCAAGGATGATGCAATCCCACCACATTCATGGGGGCCAAGACCTCCGGATACATTTTGAACCAAAGTTCAGGGATGATGCAATCCCACCACATTCATGAAGACCGAAGTCACCGGATCTATTTTGGATAGATGTCCTAGGATGATACAATCCCTCTTCATTCTCGAGGACTGAGGTCACTATATCACTTTTTGGGCAGATGCCCAGGGATGATACAATCCCACTTCATTCTTGAAGACCGAGGTCTCTGGATCACTTTAGGGAAAGTGTCCAGGGATGATACAATCCCACTGCAACATCACTACTCCCCCTTTCGGGGAAGATCTTTCTAAACCATACCAAGCTTGTCTCGAAAGTGTTCGAACTTTACTCGAGACAGAGGCTTTGTCAGCACATCATCATCTAAACCATCTTCATCTACATCTTCAGTATGTGAATACTAAACTATCATCAGGTCACTATCATCTGCAGCTACAGTATGTAAATACTGAAACATCATCTATATATTCAGTATGGGAATACTGAAATCATCATCATCTATATTCAGTATAGAAATACTGAATCAGCATCATCTGTATCTACAGTATGTAAATACTGAAACATCATCATCTGCATCTTTATCTTGAATGTAGAAATACCAGATTTCTATGTGTTACGACAGAACATATGGTTCTCTATTATCACAACTCTCGTTATCACATAGAATCAATGTAGTATCCATCTTCAGTTCAAAGAGACTCGATATCAGCTTCCGAAGCCATATGGATTCACAACTTAGCAGAGCAATCTGCTATGTATTTTGCATCAGCCATACTACGAGAAACACTGGATTGTTTCCTACTAAACCATGAACTCATAGCAGACCCCAAACAAAATCATCTACCTAATGTTGTTTTCCTGTATGAGATACTTCCAGCCCAATCTGCATCTGTGTAGCCATACAATCTATACTCATGGCTACCATCATAATATAAACCAAAGTCTATAGTCCCTTTCAGATATCTCATCACATGTTTTGCAATTACTAGGTGAACCCGTCTTGATTGAACAAGATATTGACTTAAGGTGTTCATAGCAAAACAAATGTCTGGTCTGGTATTTGTTAAGTACATCAATGACCCAATGATCTGTCTATAATGAGTCATATCCACTAACTCTGATGAGTCATCAGCTAACAACTTCAGGTTGGATTCCATGGTTGTGGCCATGAATTTGCATTCCAACATATTGAATCTCTTCAATATCTCTACCGCATACTTTCCCTGGTTGAGAAATATTTATTCTAAACTTTGCCATACTTCCAGACCTAGGAAATAATGCATTAACCCAAGGTCTTTCATCTCAAATTCTTCTGCTAGTTTCTTCTTGCTTTCCATGACATGTTTCTCATTTCCTGTCAAGGATAAGTCATCCACATATAATAACAGGATGACAAGTTCATCTTCTACAACCTTGATATAAAGGTTAGGATCAGCTTTACCCTTGGTAAATCCCATGCTCAACAAGAAAGTATCTATTCTTCCATACCAAGCTATGGGAGCTTGCTTCAGGCCATAAAGGGCCTTCTTCAACTTGCATACGTGATTCCATCTGGCTTCAACTTCAAATCCTCATGAATATTTGATGTAAAACTCTTTCTCAATCATACCATTAAAGAAGGCTTTTCTTTACTTCACCATGGAAGAAACTACCATGATAGTTCTGAAGGAAGTGTACCTTGCTTCCTGGAGTAAGTGTCTCTTCAAAATTAACTCCCTCTTTCTGGAAGAAACTTCTGGCCACAAATCTTGATTTATACTTCTCGATACTTTTGTCAGCTATATATCCATTTGGAAGATACAATACTCTTTCCTTCTGGTTTGGGAACTATATCCCATACATCATTCTAGTATTCTTTCATCATAACATCTTTCATGAGTTCATCTTGTCAGATCATCAACATATCCTAGTCTTCTGCATTCAACTTTGAAGGTTGGAACCCACTTTACTCTTGGTAAAGTCTTGATCCATCAAGAAGCTGTCCATCATGTCGTATTGTGTTGAACTCAGATATCTTCTGTAGTCACTCCCCCTGAAGTGGAGTATTATCTTCCTTCTTCATTCTATACAGGTGGATATATACTGGTCAATAGAGTATGTCATGTCATAGTCTATTCTTTCCGAGGAAAATCACGAACCTATCTTTGTACACTTGTTCTTGTAGATCCATATGGAGGATACTATGTACTTCCCTTTATGTCTCGAATGTTAGTTTTTCATCACATTAAGCTAGCATTAATATCTTAGGATCTTTTCACTGAGAGAATAACAAGTACAGCAATAAAACATAAGCACATCACAAGAGACAAGAGACACAAAGAGTTTTCCTCGAGGAAACCATAAAGGATAAAACCCCGCAACTTCCTCTAAGATAAAATCAGCACCAAAATAGTAAGAGATCTCCCAACAGCAGTGGCCTTCTAGTCCCAGTATATTTCCTCCTCCACAAGTGCGCCTCACTTAAGAGAGTGAATGATGTGTTTCACAAGTGATAAATAGAGAGACTCTCACTCTATATTTATATTCATCCATTCACTTGAATTTCCTTTTCACACGTAGGCTCAACCTAATAATTACTACTCAAGCCTACACCTTAATTAGTGTATAATAACTGAAGTGCCCCGAAACTGTGGGGACTTACCTAATGACTTGATATGACTTGTTTATATTATTAATCCTCCCGATCAGAACATCGAGGCATGACCACATGACTCAAATACATAATAGAAACACCCCAGAATAAACATCGGCTTACAATACATAAGATACATAGAAGAATACATTCGGAAGTTACATATACATCAACACTCCCTCTTAACTAGGAAGGTATTCTTTCGACACAATTTCCAGCACTGGTCTTCTTCTCTGTATCAGCTGGATCATCTCATCTTCAAGTCATCTTCATCTTCAAGTCATATTTGTTGGATCTGGATCATCTCTCGATCTGGATCAACATAGAACATCATCACTGGATCTGGTTCATCTCTCGATCTGGATCAACATAAAACATCATCAATGGATCTGGATCATCTCTCGATCTGGATCAACATCACTGGATTAGATCTAGATCATCACTCGATCTAGATCATTACTATTGGATCATCATTACTGGATCTGGATCATCACTCGATCTAGATCAACACTGGTGCTATCTCATGATTCTTCTCATCATAGGAAGTTCTACAGAGCCAACCCTTTTTCATGCTGGTTGTAGGCCTACCCTCATGTAGGTCTTTGCCCA
>LPNX011056180.1:2294146-2340149 GCA_001517045.1 Pseudotsuga menziesii | reverse complement strand
AAAGTTCATCTTGCACCCATCTGTGAGCTTGTCATCCTCTATCAACCTTGTAGCAAAGGTTAAGATATTCATCAAGCTCATCATGTATGTGTTATCCCATGGTGTCTTCTGAACTCGTACAAGGCCTTCTTTCATTTGCACACATGATTATGCATGTCATGTGACTTCACTTCTATTAGCTGTAAATGTTTATTTGTAGACTATGCCTTCTCTTCATGAGAAGCCTCATGCTATGAATCTTGCTTTGTATCCCACGATGTTTCCATCTACTGCATGATGGAACTATGAACTTCTCTTCAGGTCTCGATACTATGCCCAGACATCATTCTTCTTGAACTGATATTCCCTTTCTTCTTGGTGGCTGGAAGGTTCTGCATCAATGATGTCACTGCACTCGTCATATTATTCTTTGTCTTTGAACTATCGTCACTTGTTCTTCGGAACAAGTCTTCATTCTTCTTTGCTTGTAGGCGATTATGTATGCGATCTTTCCTACAAGTCAAATGCAATTGTATGGTTAGAAACATTTCATAAGGAATATTTATACTGGAAAACACTTATGCATAAATATATGATCATGCAACTACTTTAGCCAATACAACATTCATCCATATCTCATTGAAACTTTCTATATGTCTTCCATCTCTACCAGGAAAACATTGAGATTGTGCACTAATCCAATATGTTAGCAAAGAGGTTTCATTCAAGATATGTAGCAATGGAGAATTTGTATAGCACCATGAGCTACTTACCCATCACATGCATATTAGTAGTATACTGTCATTAATGCAAACATCCTATCATGCATAATACATCAACTGAATATAGACAAATGCATAACAAAACAATATCATTAAATAACAATTGAATACTTATCTTTTTTTATTTCGAGGGTAGACTCCTTCTTGAACCTTCAGCTTCATCATCTTCTTCATTCATAATAGCATCGTTTCTTATCCAAAAGCTAAGGTGGATAAGAATTTCTTCGAGAGTTGAGTTCTTTATATTCCTCATTGCTTGAGGGATATTCTTTGGATGGAAAGAGCTTGATCTTCAGTTACTCCCACCTTCTCTTCTTGAGCTTCTTCTTCTTGTGAGTTCTCTTTCTAGAGTCTATTGAAATTAATCACTTCCTTCTAGCACACATTCCTCACATGAATGAATTCCATGATCCTGGGAGGCCATTCAAGATAGCCATCACCACTTTTGCATTCTTCACTTTTTCTTTTACCGCTTCAAGTTGTTCTTTGATTTGAGAGACTCTTATGACTGCATGGTCTCTGCATTCTGGATCTTCACATTCTTCAACTGGTTTCTTTAAGTCATATTCTGATTTTGTTATTCCCTTCAAATAGCTTGAAATTCTGGAAGACCTTCAACAGCTTTGCTTGCAATAGGTAGTGCTTTGTAATGCACATGTGCAAGCCTTCTATGCCAAAGCTCATTTGGCTCTACTATGTCATGGATCAAGGCTTGTTCTGGATATCCCTTCAATTTGTACAAGCCTCCTTCTTGTTCTTCAATCACTACCACATCATCGATAGTCTTTCCTTTTTGGCCATATGATGACTTGACCATCTATGAATGCAGCTCGCATTCCTTTTGCATCAATGCTAAAATGGAGAGAAGGTTCTTCTTCAATCCTAGCACAAACAATACTTCTTTGATTGTTAGAGACTTACTAGAGTCTAGCTTGTATGAAGATTCCCCACTACCTGTTATTGGATATTGGTAGTCATCTCCTAGTTTCACCTTGTGAGGTGATTCATGTTCTGACAGTCTTACAAAGGATTCCTTGAATCCCGTCATATGTTTGGAAGCCCCACTGTCTATAAGCCAATTATCACTTCCATGAGTAATGTTACCTATGAGAGCTGATATCAGAACATATTCATCCTTGCTTGAAGAATCT
This sequence comes from Pseudotsuga menziesii, assembly GCA_001517045.1. NCBI lineage: Eukaryota > Viridiplantae > Streptophyta > Pinopsida > Pinales > Pinaceae > Pseudotsuga > Pseudotsuga menziesii. Next base: position 2,338,237 of record LPNX011056180.1, on the reverse strand, counting down.
TCACTTTCATATCTGGATCTCTTTCTGGATGGTTCATCATCCTTTGCAGCATGAGCATGATGTCTTTTTTTTTGGCCTTGACCAAGTTCTTCTTGTGAAAGGCTTCTAACCTCATCTCCCTCTGAAACTGGAACCTCTATACTCAAGTAGGTGTCCAATCCAGTTTCTTCAGAGAGATCAGATACTTCCAGGCTTGGAAGTTGTCAACTTCCCCAAGCTTGTCACCAAGCTGATGTGATATATCATATTGAAATGAGAACCTCAAATGGAAATAGCAAAGGATTAGATCTTACCAATTTGAGGTGTCAGTCCTTGTCCCGGAGTTCGCTGATCTAGGATTTGTCACAGAAACCCTAATTTTAAAAACATGGAATCATTCAGATATGATTGGATGAACATATATATCTCTTCAAATGGACCTATCCAATGTACTCCTTTTCTGAAAACAGTGGAGGGAGGCTCCCGGAACAGGAAGCCCTAATTTTCTGATTTCTTTTGCAGAAATTCCTGTTACCGTTTATGTGATATATCCGAAATTACTAATCATATATGTCTGAAATTTCTCACTAAGGTAACCTCCCATGTCCTTGATCCAACACCACATGTTTCATCAGAATTGGTTTCACCATTTGGGATTTATGATCCTTATCCCAAGGTGACCTGTTACAGGACTGTTCAGAACAGTGAAGTTGTATGGCATGCCACGTGTCACTGGTTCATCTTCTGAGTCTGATATTTGGACCACCAAAAGTACAGTCCGTGACCTTTCTGTAACATCTTTAGGAATTCAATTTGTACCTCTGTAGCTCACGATATTACATATCTCCCCAGATGTCCTGTTCAGGGATGAATTCTGGAAGAGGCTGGAACACTAACTTGGAGAGATCATATCTCCTATAGTACAACGAATCTGAGTCTGATTTTTGGAAACAGAATTCACCAGGATTTTATATTTGGCCCCTACAATTTTTAGTTTCTGAGACTTTTCCAATCTCGGAATATAGCGACTGTACCAAAACTTAGCAGTTTTAGTATTTAGGGTTTCTCCTAGCTTAGGATCAAACTAGGGTTTGAATTTCCTGGAGTTTCACCGAACCAAATTTCTTGATCCAGGTCTCTAAACTTCAGTTTTGATGAGGGGAATAACCATATTCTGGTCTCACTCAAAAATTCCTCTTCTGTAGAAAGCCCTAATTTCCGCATCGAAGACTGAAAAAGCTCGGAATCAAATTCCGCCTCGACATAAAGATGCGCCCTAAGGAGGAGATTTGTTCCACCTTACTTTTGCTAAAAATATGTGGAGGAAGTTCCACAAACTAGGAAGCCCTAGTTCCTGTAGCTGCACAATGTCTTCTTCTCAGGTTATCTCTGATACCATGTTAGTTTTTCATCACATTAAGCTAGCATTAAGATCTTAGGATCTTTTCACTAAGAGAATAACAAGTACATCAATAAAACATAAGCACATCACAAGAGACAAGAGACACAAAGATTTTTCCTCAGGGAAACCATAAAGGAGAAAACCTCACAACTTTCTCTAAGATAAAATCAGCACCAAAACAGTAAGAGATCTCCCAACAGCAGTGGCCTTATAGTCCCAGTATATTTCCTCCTCCACAAGTGTGCCTCACTTAAGAGAGTGAATGATGTGTTTCACAAGTGATAAATAGAGAGACTCTCACTCTCTATTTATATTCATCCGTTCACTTGAATTTCCTTTTCACACGTAGGCTCAACCTAATAATTACTACTCGAGCCTACACCTTAATTAGTGTATAATAACTCAAGTGCCCCGAAACTGTGGGGACTTACCTAATGACTTGATATGACTTGTTTAGATTATTAATCCTCCCGATCGAAACATCGGGGCATGACCACATGACTCAAATACATAATAGAAACACCCCGGATTAAACATCAAGTTACAATACATAAGATACATCGAAGAATACATTCCGAAGTCACATATACATCAACATCGAAATCATATCATATACATCATTCCCCATGATCAACTGTTATTCTTTGATCATAGTTTCTTTCATAGCATTCTTTTCTTCATCTTGAGTTATCTCTCATACCCATGGTGGTCTTCATCCTTTGAGGTGGATCTACCACTCTCTGAAGCGCTTTCTTCTGTCATGGTGTCTCTGACCCTGGGAGCTTCAGATTCATGTTTATTGAATTATCATCACTTGTTCTTTGGAACAAGTCTCATCCTTCTTTTCTTGTAGGAGGTTGTACAGGACCTTTCCTACAATTCAAATGCACCAGTTGCATGGTTAGAACTATTTCATAAAACATATGCATAATGACAAATTCTTATGCATCATGCAACTATTTAGCCAATACAACATTCTTCCATATCTCACAGAAACTTTCTAGATGCCTTCCATCTCTACCATGACATTATTGAGATTGTGCACTAATCCAATATGTCCGCAAAGAGGTTTGATAAGTAGCACTGGAAATTTGTATAGCACCATGAGCTACTTACCCATCACATGCATATTAGTAGTATCAATGTAAACAAACTATCATGCATAACACATCAACTGAATACAATCAAATGTATAACAAAACAATATCATGAAATGGCAATTGAATACTTATCTTTTATTTGTTTCGTGGGTAGACTCCATCTTAATCATTCTGCTTTATCATATTTATCATTCATGAAATCATCATTTATTATCCAAATGATAAGATGAATAAGAGGTTCTTCAAGAATTGAGTTTTTCATATTCCTCATCACTTGAGGGATCTTCTTTGAATGGTGAGAGCTTGATCTTCAATTTCTCCCATCTTCTTCTTCTCTTCTTATGAGCTGAAAGTAATCACTTAATTCTGGCATACATTCTTCACATGAATGAATCCCATGATCATGGGAGGCCATTCAAGGTGGCTATCACCACTTCTGCATTCTCTACTTCTTCTTCTACCGCTTCAAGATGTTATTTATTCTGGATCTTCACATTCTTCAACTGTTTTCTCAAATCCATCTTCTGAATTATGTTATTATCTTCAAATAGATTGATCAAGGAATCAAACATATTTGGTGTCTTTAGGGAAGACACTTGTGGTACAAGTTGATCCATGATTGAATCAACAATTATCTTCTTGGCCTTGATCAAGTTCTTCTTGTGTAAGGCTTTGAGGCTCATCTCTCTCTAGAACTAGAACCTCTCTACTCATGTAGGTGTCCAATTCATTTTCTTTAGAGAGATCAAATACTTCCATGATTGGAGGTTTTTCAATATTATAATCAAGATGATGTGATAGATCACTTTGAAATGAGAACCTCAAATGCAAATAGCACAAGATTAGATCTTACCGATTTGAGGTGTCCGTCCTGCTTCCAGAGCTGGCTGATCTAGGGTTTGTCAGAGAAACCCTAATTTTCAAAACTTGGAATCTTTTAGATATGATTGGATCAAAATACATATCTCTTCAAATGGAGCTATCCAATGTACTCCTTTTTTTGAAAACAGTGGAGGGAAGCTCCTGGAATAGGAACCCCTAGTTTTCCAATTTCTTCTGTAAAAATCCTTGTTACTGCTTCTATGATAGCTATGAAATTAATACTCCTTTGTGTCTTAAATTTATTGCAGACGTAACCTCGCATGTCCTTGATCCAACACAATAGGTTTCATCAGAATTGGTTTCACCAATTGGGATTTATGATCATTTTACCAAGGTGACCTGTTACAGGACTGTTCAGAACACTGAAGTTGTACGGAATGCCATGTGTCACTGGTTCATATTCAGGTTCATAATTCGGACCACAGAAATTATAGTCTATGCTCTTTCTAGAACATCTTCAGTAATTCCATTTGGACCTCTGTAGCCCACGCTACAACAATTCTCCCCAGGTGTCCTGTTTAGGGATGAATTTTGGAAGAGGCTCGAACCCCAACTTGGAGGGGTCATATCTCCAAGAATGTAGTGAATATGAGGATGAATTTTGGACACAGTGTAAATCAGGATTTTATATTCGGCCTCTAAAATTTTCAATGCCTGATCCTTTGTCAATCTCAGGATATAGTGAATGTACCAAAACTTAGTAGTTTTAGTATTTAGGGTTTTTCCAGATCGGGGTCAAACTAGGGTTTGACTTTCCTGAAGTTTCACCCAACCAAATTTATTGATCCAGGTCTCTAAAATTTTATTTTTATGAGGAGAAAAATCCTATTCTAGGCTCACTCAAAAATTCTTCTTCTGTAGAAAGCCCTAATTTTCCGCACCAAAACTGAAAATGCTCGGAATCAAATTCCGCTTCGACAGAAAGATGTGCCCTTCAATGGAGAGTCAATATAGCCTTCTTTTGCTGATAGATCATGGATAGAGACCCAAAAAATAAGAAGCCCTATATTCTTTAGTTGCACAATGTCTTCTTTCAGGGTGGCTCTGATACCATGTTGAATTTTCATATGCTTAGCTAAGACATCAGTATTTCATTTCATTTTCATAACAAAAGCATATAAACAGGATCATTGAAAGATAGACAAGCACAACCATACAAAAGGAACACAAATGTTTATCCTGGGAAAACCCTAAAGGGAAAAACCCAACAAAATCTTCCTCAATATAGATGTCCCAAAAAAGATAAAAGATAAAACCAGCAAGGAGATCAAAGCCTGATCCTCCTCCTTCTCCAGCTACTTCTCTTCTCCACTAATGCGCTACATAAGTGAGTGTGTGTGTCTCAAATGAGGAGCACTACACCTCTATTTATATTCATCCATTCACTTAAGTTAACTCATCTATCATGTAGGCTCGATTTAATCATGTAGGATCAAGTTACACATGTAGGCTCAAGTAACCACACTGGGGTGCTAATGACCCACCTTTACAATTAGAGGGGACTGCCTCATGACTCTTATTAGTTCTTTCGATTAGGAGCATCAGGGTACAAATTAATACAAGTGGTTCTCCCAGTAGGACCATCGGGGACCACAAAGAAATACATATAGAATATTCTTCGAAGTTACAATATTTCAACACCTCATCCCCTGGATATAGCCCCACACCACCTAGTTACAGTCCCACATCTCCAGGATACAACCCTACATTGCCAAGATATAGTACTACTTCTCCTTCATATATTCCAATCTCTCTCACGCCCCATGCCTCTAAATATATCCTTTCCAATATCTCCGTATTTTCTTCTGGTTTTGCTTCTTCTTTTCCCCCTTCCCCTCAAAATATCCTTTGCAATCAGTATCAAATGGAGCACCGGCTATTGAATCAACTTTTGATAAATCCAATGCTTTCATAAGTTCTTCAACTTCCTATTCATCACCATTCCTTTCCCTACAGTCATTAGGATTTGAACCATGAAAGAATTCAAATGATATTCCCCTTGAAAGGGATCGAGAAGGGACCCCTAAATTTGCAGTGGTGGTAGCAACAAAATCAATCAAATATTCTTCCACAACTCTAATAGGAAACACCAATTCTACAAGCTTTTCCATGAGGGTATTGTATGACTATGATCCTATTATTCTTGCAGTATCTTCATCCTAATGAAAAAGAGAAACATCATTAATTCACATTGTTTCCAATCACATGTGAATGCAGGAAAAAAATTCAGTCCAAGAATGCACGAGGTGTCAATACAAATATAGACCATAGTATGTAAAACAAAAGTGGACAATGGTAGAAAAAATACCAGTCCAAGAATGCATAAGTTGTCTGAAGATTTAAAAAAAGTTGGTTATATCAAAGTAGGATGAACCAACTCTTAAAAAGGTAAAAGCCCAAAAATTAGCTCGAACGGACTTTGATTTTAGTCAATAGGATAATACCTCCCCAAGTTACACCATAGAAGTAGTTCAACCTATTTGATGTTTCAATGAGGCGAATGGCATGGATTATGTGAAAGACAGTGCAAGGGAAGGGAAAATGATGTCACTCACAATTGGGTTCAACACACCATAAACCCACCGAAAGCTATTCAGAATAATACATTATAAACTCCAAATGTTTTTTCTTCAAAAGGTATGCTTGATTATACAAAATCCTTTCTTGCATGTTTCGAGGTACAATGTGAAAAGGAGTTCAATCAAGACATAGAGTTAAATGAGCATATTAATGAATAGTACAAACACACTGATTTATAAAAGGAAGAGGAAATTGTGCCCTTTTTCCCCAAAGAATGCAAGTCTTTCAATTGTTCAAATGATGGGAAATAATATGCAGTCCGAGGGGATTTTGGAGAGGCATGGGATTCATGTCCTCAAAAACCCCAGACATCAATTGAGGTACTATAAAAAGTCCACCCTTAATGATGGTGACCCAAAGGTGAATATGGTTTGGCACAGTTCAGTGAGGTTATTGGAAGTAGCGTGCTCATGAGGAAATAATTTACTCGACATGCAAAACAAAATGTAGATAAGGAAATACATTATGGTTAATAGAAAACAATTCAAGATGCCCTTAGAGCAGGGTGTGCCTTGAGGAAAGTGAAAAAAATTGTAATGTACCTGAATATAAGGGGTTTGAGCGCTTCCCTAAGAAAGTTTTACATGAACCAGGAAGATATTACATTTTATCCTTTCAATATATTAAATAGTATTACCTTTTCAATATATGAAATAAATATGTTACCCTTTTTTCCTTGACAAAAAATAAGGGGTACTTGGTTGTCCTAATATTTAGAATTAATACATCATCATCCTACCTTTGGTGTTATGCCAATTAGTTTATGACAACAGATACGTTCTTCCACTAGTCCCCTACACAGGTCTCTATGGATCCCACAATTTTTTCTTTTTGACCCAAGACGAGATTTAGGTCCCCAACTCTCTATAGACCCTATTGTTTTTCCTTTTTGACCCAAGATGAGATTTAGGTCCCCAACTAATATTCTGCTTACTAGGGGAAGAGATTCATATGAATGAAGCATAGATACCGATCAATTTTTGTTTTTCATCCCATTGTTGGGAGCATAACATTGGAAATCTAGAATTTCTGTCCCATTTGGATAATAGAGCAGGATATGGCTATCCAATGGTGCTAAATATATTAGGTAAAGATTCCAAAGGCTAGCAACTGCAATGCTTTTTGAGTATCCTGTAGATTCTTTTATAGACCTGTGAGCCTCTCTTGAAAAGGATTCTTTCATATTTGTGGAATTTTTTTTTAAGGATCCTCCAAAAAAGTCTCAGCCTATGGATAAAATATTTCATAAGGCTTCAAAACCCAGAATAAAGAAGCAATTCCATCTTTGGAAAAATCAACCTAACCCCATATATCTAAAGTTATCCAAAATCAAGCAATAGATATGCAAACTTATGGAACATGAACCCTAGTGTGAAGAACTAAATGAGGCCCCTGCTCCTGAAGACCATACTAATGTAGATAAAAAAGAAGGGAAAATATCTACCACAAAAGAAGAAAAATAAAGTGACCCTCCCACTGAATTCCATGGATTCCCTCTCATTAAAATTCCTCTTCCCCTAATAAAAGCACACAACCTTGCAAAAAATATGCGAGGATCTTGATCAAAAGTTCTCAAATCTCTCTCTCGTATATTCTGAGCTATCAAGTTATATACCAAACCAAATAATCCTAACTGAATACCTACATGACCTCTTTTCCTTGAATGTCCTTAACCATTGTTTGATTTCCAAGCAAGAACTAATTATTATACACAATGTGATTAGAGAGGATACCAAACAACCTGTTATCAACTGATCTAGTAAATTAAACTCGTGAGAAAATTTAACAATTGGGTGCAAGAAATAATTTCAAAAAGAGTTGAGCATGTGTCCACCCAGCCAATATAAGTGTTGATTCCATTCCTTTAGTACTTCTCTCAACCTTCCAATGGATTGCCCATTCGGTTGAGTGGACGCTCCTCAACCAAAGGGAGAGTAAAATTAATCAAATACAAAGTTTTAGAGAGGTCTTCTTTCCTAGCTATATGGGCTATATTTACAATTTTTATTTATTGTATGGACTTTAATTACAGAGGATAGATCCATTCAAAATTGATGAATGTGGGTTAGTTTAAACTCCCTCCTTAGGAAAGCACTTTGGAAATAAAATGAGGTTTCACTAGTGCTTGACGATTGTATATTTCTCTTTCTTGTTGGGATTCATACTCTCATCTACAGGGAAGGGATATTCAAGACAACTATATCCCAACATGAAGCATAGATCCCATGACCTTATGGAAAACTCCAAAATAAAATCAATTAAAGTTTAAATAAAAATAAGAAGTTGTGCATTTTTTTGTTAGAAAGTCGAGGAATTTTGTCAAACCCATGGCATGCATCATGCTAGAAGCCACAATCTAGACTAGATAAAGCAACTGAATTGCCCTCGTATATGCTGAAGTGAATAAAAAATTTGGCCCCCTCGAGTGGAACTATGCCAATCATCAAGGAAAATCGATCATTCACCCTTTTAGTTTGGTTATCCCAACCAGGATGCAGGATCTTACTTTCCAAGGATTGACCTTTTAGACCCGGATTTTGATCCAAGATAACTTTGATTTCTGTAGCCATCTATATTATTAGGCTAAGCAATAGTGGTTCCAAATTGTAATTCTTACAAACATCTATTATTGATACAATCCAGTATCTCTCCATGTTACTCTCAGGAAGAGAAGAAAAAGAGAACCGATTGATTTGGAATTAGGAACTACATACTCAACCAAAATAATAATGCACGGCCAAAGAAAATATGTTTTAATGCCATTCACTGTAAGAGATTATTTAATTCTAACTTTATCGACAATGAACTTGACTCCCGTTGTTACATTGAGAGAGAGCTAGTTTCCAGGTTATCCTCTTCTGGCCCTAGAATCATATATGTGACCAAAGATACTTCATATTCACTTAAATCAGTTGGATAAATAACATTCATTCCATTTCTAATATTTGTAGGTGAATCAAATACATAGATAATATATATAGCACTATATTATAGCTTCCATGGATAATAATAGTATGGACCATATTGAATAATGATGGCACATGTGGATGTTTTGTTGGAGGGGTCAATGACCAAGGGTGGGATGAATTGGATGATGTGATATTGGTGGCATGTGTCGTGCCACCAGTAGGATTGTTAGAGGAGTGGCATGCCCACCTCCAGTTAACATATATGTATATGAGGCTAAACCCTAAGAAGATGTTGGATTCAAACCCACTTAGGATTATTTTTTGATGGACTTTCCTGCCATTTTCAAAAGCATCCAAGCCAGCACATGCTTAGATAACACTAGAAAAAGTGAATTTATTTAGGGAAATGATGGGTTCTCACATCCCATGATACAGATTCAAGGCCATGTCACTTTGTCTCAAGGTTGTGTCACTTTTTCCATGCTAGCCTATGCTACGATCAAATTTTATCATGGCACCATATTTCGATTTGGAACTTCCATCTATAGTTGGTGGAAATCAACCAAACTATTGTACTTATCATACAAGATAATTAGTTTCATATCTAAGGAAGTGTTTTTTTAACCCAAAACGATAAAAATAAGAGAAGGGACTAACTTGGCCTCTAGTAGATACTTCTAGTCAAGACATGCATGCAAAAAAATGGTATAGACACAAGAGTCTAGGGTAAGTACATTTTTCAGTTGTCCTTGCTTACACATTGTCTTACCCATGTCCATTACACATGGATTCCTATGGCTATTAAGAATTTTATCTCTAGACATGATAAATATTATAAGGTGGAATAACCAAGGCGGTCCTCATATTATTCTAGTGAGATAATTGTTGCACCATGGCCAAGGCTAGTGCCATAGGTATAGGTGGTTGTGTGGTCAATGAGATGGGGTGTTTCCTTTCCTAATTGTAGGTATGATTAATTCCAACTTAAACCCATGCTTTCACTCACCCTTTGGCACTCTAAAGAAATTGGTTAGATGTATATGTATATGATCATATCTAGTACTTAAGTATTTAAGTTAGTACGTACATCATGGAATAGAGTCAACTTATAACTTTAATTCGCATTGAATTTTAGTGTGAGCCACTAATTAAGTGGAATATGAACAACCACCTTTTAATGTACTCACGTATAAGTTTATTTTTTGAAAACTAATGAAATTTTATTTGTATAGTTTTCTTAGTTTTGTTGCTAGGAAATTTCAGTTATTGCTATGAGCATTACGTAAAATTAAGAATTATTGTATTGACATATTTGCTTGATGTATTTTTAGCCCCATTGACCAAATTTGGTCATTCGTTGATATGATTATATTTTCTCTCTTTATAAACAAGAGGTAGGTCTTAAGTGGTGATACGGATTTGAAAACTCTCTACATTCAAGGTGAAACAAATGAAATTTAATTGGCTTATTTCATTGTGGAATGCAAAGTAATGTGCAATATTTTGGATCCAAGTGGATTGGTTGTATTGTTTATTATTTTTATTTTCACCAGTGTGTTGCAATTTTTTCCAAATATATATGTTTTGAGAAAAGGGATTGGTAATCATAGTTTAATAGATGTAAACTATAGAGTTCATTACATTGAACAATTATACTCTACTTTTATAAACCATTCATGTGAACCAAACATAGCATTGTGAAAAATTAACATACTTGTAAAGCTCTAAAGATATGATCGATTTCTTAATCAAAATTGATATCATGCTTTGAAGTGAAAACTTCCACAATCACAATACAGGTTTGAGTACCCGGTTCAAAAATTGGTATAGAAAGGGATCCTATAACATTATGATCTTGTCCATCAGATATCCTTAAAAACTCACTTGTGCAATAAAGTTGAACATGAGGACTCCCCTCCAGAATTCCTCTCAGAAAAAACCTACCAAGAAGCCCTAGAAAATATCTCAGACACACTTCTGTGGAAAAAACATAATGCATCGATACTTGCCGATAGCCAATGAGACTTGAAATGCTCTCATCCATCACATAGGGTTTATCATGGGTCATGAGAATTGGTCCCTCATTGTGCCTCACTGGTAGCCAAAATCGTACTAGAACATTGTCGCGATGAAATTGTTCTGAGAAAGGGGATTTTCCTCAAATCACATTAAAAAACAATCATATACATAAATAAAATAAGAAATTAAAGATTCCTCATCCTTAGCACAAATTTGTAGACTTAGCTTCTTATCATTCCAGAATTAGTGCTACCAGTGTTGCCCCAAAAAAATAATCCCCAACAAAGCAGCAACCATCACAGTCAACCACAGAGTAGTGGGTTATCCAAGTGAATCCACCTAACACTTCCACCAACCCTTGCACAAAAAATTTGTATCCCCAAATCCCTCATCTACCCATCCTTTATTCTCAAAACCCTCATTATCCAAACCATCATGCTTAAATTCCACATTTTCCTCGACTTTCAAATCACAATTTCCTTCTTTGCCAATGCCCAAATCCCCCAATTCATCAATGTTCCTTGAATTATCCTCCTCTTCTCTCAGTGATTCAAACTATGGATCTTCCAAAGGGCCCTCTTCTTCATTTTCTACATTATTTTAGCTCAAATTATTTGAACCTAGTAAAGTATCTTCAATGCCACATTGGTTTGCATATTCAATTAGCAGTCCCTCATGGTGGCTCGATAGGAAAATGAAGGTATCATACTCCAAACCATCTAAACCCTCTATGTAAACCCCTTTCGATCCATTTTCAGCATATGTTGATGAAGTTAGGGAGATATTGACCTCGTCTACATACCTTATAGTAGCAACAAAGTCTCTCTTCTTGCAGTTATGTGCATATATGGCAAGTCTGGGTATGTATTCACCATCAAGAAGACCTCAAATAGTCTTAAACAATGGTGAATGGGATTGTTCATGTACCTTTGAATAAGAAGTATCATTTATCCTCAATTCTAACCTTAGTAAGGTATCCTAGGCAAAACTTTCTCCAACAATTGGCGGTCCTATGCATAAGAAATGGTAATAATGAAGGTTTATGGGGAATTTATTGTCTATTCTCTACCTTCATTCTATCAACAAAATTCAATTATTAGTGGATCGTTCTGCTTTAGTTAGAGCCTCTTTCATCATCCCTTCGCCAGGGCTCAACCCTATTATGGAGAAAAGTCATAACACTATGTATGTTTTGTATGTTTTTAATATGGTATTATATATTATATATATTATAAATTTTTATATAATATATATTGTAAATTGTAAATTTTTATATAATATATATTGTAAATTGTAAATTTTTATATATTATAGGTTTTTAATACATATTTTAATTATGATCAAACAAAATGGCTATGGGGATATTGGTTGATGTATTCTGGTGAATTATTTAGCCCCAAAAGTTAAGGATCCTGAAGTGAAGAGTAAAAGGAATTGTAAAAAGTATTTTGATGGAGCTCTATCAAGATTGGGTGCAAAAGATGCAGGTATTATTTTTTTACTTTCCCTTGGGTGGTACCACAAGTTATGCTTTCAAATATAGTTTGATACCATAAATAATGTGGCAGAGTATGGGGCTTTGTTGTTGGGTCTCGAGGGGCCAAATACATGGTAATTTAAGTCCTTTAAGTTATAGTATGGTCACGATTGAGTTAATCATGTGAATTGGGTCTATAATTTTGAATGCACATGTTGACAACAATATTGAAACTACAGAAGACACTTGAGATCAATGAACACGTCATTAACATTTGGAGCTATAGGAACCTCATTAGATGTCTTCAAAGAATAAAATAATTTTGAGTGATACAAGGTCAGGTTTCTCATGAATATATCTACAGTGTTACAATTTAATAAACTTTAACAATACAGATCGATTCAAAGAACCCTTGAATCTAAGTGGTCTTTGTATCCATCAGCAGTGTTAAAATTAGTAAATCGTACAAATTCATTGTCAAAATTGTAATGTTTCATTGTCAATGTGATACAACTAAAATGACTAACATAAACGACTAATTCATATTCTTAGTCAATATTATCTAATCATATTTGTATTTTAGTGACTAAATTAGTCATTTGAATTAGTCATTTTTATTTTAGTCACTTGTTATCTAGTCATATATTTTATGTCGTGACTAAATTAGTCGTTTATCTTAGTCTTTTTTAGTTGTCTCACTTAAAATTGCTCAATTTTAGCCATTTATCCCTTGAAAAAACTATGGTGACTAACTTTTTTAGTCACCTAGTCATTAATTCCTCATTTTATACTAGTGTGAAAAGTAAAAAAGAGTTACCATTTGTATTTCTACCCATATTTGGAGAGAAAAGGCCCTTTTGAGACCAAAGTTGGGGTGCACATTGCAAATTCTATAGTTGATCATTCGGTGAATCGTCTGAACAAGGTAATTCCTCACCTTTTACCCTTCATTTCTACGGTTTCTATTTTTGTTTTAGTTATCTTTTAGAGTTTTTAGGGTCATTCTCTAAGGGGAAAATGCGCCTCCTTGGCACCACGCCTTTCTCTTTTGGGAATTGTGGTGTTGTGTGACTACACAAATTTCCTTAAGGGAAACTATGGTGCCATCGCTCTCTCCAAAGGAATTGGTTATTGGCCTTCCATATGTCATGAAACATTCCACTTCGACCCTTCACCTCCTATTGAAAGGCTATATATTGAGCTACTATGAATCATTAGAGGGGGAGAACTTTTGAGAGCAAATACATTATAGTGGAATTGTTCCCCGTTCTTATGTACTTGAGTCTACATGCATTTATTCCTTAACCAACCATTATTTCTAATTCCCAAGATTGCCTTAATTTTTGTGAGCTTGTATTTGTATGGGGGATTGAAGTAGTTGAGGCCTAGGTGGAGGGACTCAGTTTCTCGATTTCAATGAGGTGTCAACATAGTTTGGCATATTTATCTCTGTTCATATTAATAGAAATATCCATTTATTTTCCATTACATGTGCAATTGTGAATGTTCTTTATCCATGGTCGTGACTACTTTGATTATGTATTGGAATTCATGCTAGATTATGTACTAATGATTTACATATATCATTCTTAGACATGTTGTTGTTGAGGGCAATGTGTGGGTTCAAACTTGATTGGAAGTGCAACGGGGATCTACTTCAAATGTACATAATAAGGTATGCCCCCTCGGTTGCTTAGTGTTAGTTTTTCTTATATATTTAGCATGATTAGAGATGGGTTTATTTCTAGTGTCATCTTATCTATTGTGGTCCACCCCAATCCATAGGATACCTTATATGTAACACTTATTAATGGAAAAGATGAAATATGCCTATAGTTAGAGAAAGTTTTCTCCTCCTCAATTTGCTTCTCCTTTGAGTAAATGGATAAATGAATAAATTTATAAATATATTGTTACACATGCACACACTCATATTTTAAAAACAATTGTAATGTGAATACACACTCCAACAAAAATTTTGTAATACAACTAACATGCAGTTTACTTTTTTTATTTAGTTATTATTATTTTTTTACTATGTCAACCCATAAGTGTTACCCATATACATATATATTAACACGTTGTCAGGTTGGACTATAGACCACCACTTCGTACAATAGAAATGGTACATTCAATTGAAATCGATACAATAACTATATATATAACAACAATTCTTTTATCAATTTCATTCATTCATTTCATTATTTTTAGGTTCACTATGTTCAATAGGGTTATAATTTTATCGAATATTATAAATACTACTCAATGGAGTTAACGAGGAACTTTTGGTATGGTGTAAGAAGTGGGCATTGGAAATAAAATATATTTTCATAATTGACTCACCTCACTTTCATGAAATAATTTATAAATACACACTCAATTTTATTATTATGTCCACTTAATAGGATTAAACAAATACCATTTGAGATGTGGCATGATTAGATTGAAGTAAACTTCATTCACACATGAAAATAATTAGTTTTTTTGTAAGGAAAATTGAATTTAGGAAATAGAAACAATGATTTTGTCTCAAATTTTATTTGATTTATAAATACCAAGGAATAAAATTTAAGCCTTAATGTATGGACCTTTCAAAATATTGGAGAAAGTAGGAAACAATACCTATAAACTCAATATTCCACCTTATATGTCCATTTATTCATTAGTAAGTGTAAACAAATTTAAGCGTTACATACCATACATGTTCATTAAGGATGAAGAGGGACTAAAAGTCTCATAAAATGGGGAGGGATAATCCAAAATGGATCTACATATCTACCATGTGAATTTAATGATGTTACATATGGGGGATATTTTGGGACATGTTATAGATGGTGATTGTTAAATTTCGATCATCAAATTTTCACACATTTTTTGGGCCCTTCACAATTTATTTGGGCTTGGTGTTGAATGAGGGTCACTATATACTTGTTAATTCCAAGGTGGGAATTGTTCCTCGTTAAGATATTTCCAATGAGTTATAGTTCATCTAAAACAAAATTTATATGAAACATTTATGTCCTCGTGAATCCACTAGATCGTTCTAGAAAAATTATAGAGGTTCCATGAGGATTTCAAAACCCTAAATCTAGCCCTAAATTATAACTATCAAAAAACAATTAGACTAGGGAAAATGTAAGCTTTAAACCTATGAGGAAATAATGCATATATATTCTAAATAAAAATAGAGATTACACAATGGCACATATACACTACATTGAGATTTACCATAGAAACCCTTAAACTTAGAGTTGTACCTCTACCTTTCTCATTGGATTTATCAACCATTCACAATACAATATTTAGTTATTTTGAAACATCCAAAATCCTAATTTGTTAACTTGGATTATATTACACCCCTAATCCCTTGATTAGTATTAAATTACATATTTTTTAGGAAAAAACAAAAATATCCCAAATTGTTCCCCTTTCCTTTAACTTGTAATGGTAAGGGGATATCGCCCATTTCCATTGTCCTCTTGGTGGAGTGGTGGGGGTACTAGTTTGGATGCACATACAACACCCCCCCAATAAAGTTCCATGCACAACATTCGACACATACAACATAACACTATATTTTTCTAGTTGTAGATGATGCAACCCACATGCAAATAATATAACACATACCCAACATTATCGCACTTTTTTTTCTATGCAATATAGTGGGCCACATACTGATAGGGTCATAAATTTAAGAAAACAATTCCCATATATTCTCTACACCAAGAGAACTTCTAAGTACTAACAAAATTTGTCAATGACTCTACAACATTATTCAAGGTGTCAACCTTTTCCAACAACACCTTATTATATTCAACCATATCTCTCACAAAGTGGTATTGCACATCAATATGCCTTGTTTTAGTATGATAACCAGGGCTCATTCCTAAAAAAATGCACTTTAAATTTCACAATATAACCTTATAAATTCCTATACAAACCAATACCTGAACAAAATCATTGAAACCATATAACTTCTTTACTTGTATGGGTGGCTCCCATGTATTAAAATTCTAAATTTGAGACTGCACCTATCTCTTTTTCATCCAACTAATATCTCCTCCAAATAGGTTAAACACATAACCACTTTTATATACTCTATGATAAATATATCCATCCTAGTCTCCATCAACAAATCCATGTATGTCTATTACTATGTCCAATCTAGGTATTCCTTGGTAGCAGATTGCATAATTTATGGTTCCACACAAATATTTGAAGACCCTCTTTACAACTAGATAATTTTAATTTCCTTATTTTGACATATATATACTCAAAACTCCCACTGCATGAGAAATTTATGGTCTTGTACATATCATTTCATACAAACTGCCAACAACACTGGCATAGGGAACTCGTGACATGTATTCTTACTCTTTCTATGTCTTGGGACATTGATCTATAGATGAATTTACTCCAATACAAATAGGGACCTTTATTGGATTACTTTCCTACATGCTAAATATCTATAGTATCATTTCAACATATTTTCTCTTATTCAACAAGAGTTTCATGTTTGCATGATATTTTTCAATCTCCATTCACAATATGAAGTTTGCAGTATCGAGACCCTTCATGTCAAATCTGGAGTATATATGTGATTTAATAATCCTTATAACATTAATTTTGCTTCCGCCCGTGGGGGGGCAAAGCAAGTGGTAAATGGAAGTGCTTGTGAATGGAAAGTCATGAGTTCAAATCCCCCCCAAATTAACCCATGGGCCATGGTTCAGGCGCTGTGGTTTCACCTAGGTTTATAGTGGTAGCGGGATTGGATCCCTAGACCCCATTTTACATGAGTACCAGCCCGTCCCCAGTTGCCAATTCCCCTAGTCAAAAAAAAAAAACATTAATTTTGTTTCCAATCAACATACAGTAACATATTAGTGAATTGATCACCAACCTTCTTGGAATATACACCATGATCATCCTTGCTTCTCACAAACCCCATTCAAAGGATGTATGTGTCAAAATTTTGGTAACACATCCTTTGATGTTTTTTAGACCACAATGAGAGTTATTTAACTCACATACTAACTCTTTCCTCCATTTTACTGTAAAACATTCTAGTTGTTTCATGTAGATTTCTTCTTCAATATCCCCATGTAGGAATGTTGTCTTCACATCCATATAGTCTAATTCAATATCAAAAGTAATAACAATAGAAATACAGAATCTTACAGAAGTTTATTTATAAGCTAGAGAAACAATTTCACCAAAATTAATCCCATCTACTTGGGAATATGGGCCTTTTGTACTAAGTGGGATTTGTACTTCTCCACTTTACACTATGTAGTCAACTTCTTCTTAAAAAACCATTTGCTACCAATGATTTTTCTGCTAGCTAGTAACTCAACTAGACCCCAAGCTTCATTTTTATCCAAGGCATCCACTTATTTAACAATGGCCTTATTCTCGAGATCACTATCCTCTAAATCAATAGCTTCCTTCACATTTCCATGATCATAGTTAGTAATAGATATAACAAAACAAGATAAAAATCAGGAGAATGCCTTTATGGTTTCCTTTTTTCTCTAGATGATATCCTCAAAACTAGGGTATGAGGTTTTTCTTTTGATTAAACTTCTTAATTGAGTCATATTCTTCATCCTCTAACTCAAAATCTATTTTTTTTGGTTCTTTTCCACCAGAGTGATTTTTTGTGGGAACATTTTTTACCTCTCTAAAACAACATCTTGACTGTAAAAAAAATTCTTAGTTACTAGGTTCCAAATTTTAAAACCTTTCACACCATACTTATGTTGATGTATTTGTAACTTCGGAAGGTATTCACTTGTATATATTATGTATTGTAACCCGATGTTTATTCCGGGAAGTGTTTGTAATGTATTTGAGTCATTTCATGCCTCGATGTTCCTATCGAGAGATTCAATAATGTAAACAAGTCATGTAAAGCCATTGTGGGTAACCCTATTATTGATCAAGGGTTAAAGTCCTCGTATTTGTGGGGCTCTAGGGTTATTAGACTCTCCTATAGAAGTCAGCCCTAGTGATTTATTGTCAAGTCGAGAATTAGTATAAATAGAGAGTGAGCGTCTCCATTTATCACACATTCACTCACATTTAGTTGTAGCGCATAACTAAGAGAGAAGAAGTTGTTGGGACAAGAGAGAGAGAGAGACTAATGCTGTCGGGATATCATCTTACTATTTTGGGGTTTTGATTTTGGTGTTGATTCTATCTCTAAGAAAGTTGCAGGGTTTTCTCATTTATGGTTTTCTCGAGTAAAATCTTTGTGTCTATTGTCTCTTGTGTTTGATTGATGTGCTTGTTATTCTCTTAGTTAAAGATCCTAAGATAATTCTAGCTTGAATGATAAAAATCTAACATGGTATCAGAGCTAACCTGAGAAGAAGACATAATGTAGCTACAAAAACTAGGGCTTCCTACTTTTTGGATCTCTCTCCACCAATTTTCAGCAAAAGAAGGTTGGGATGACTCTCCTCTCTAGGGCACATCTTTCTATTGAAGCAGAATCTAATTCTGAGCATTTTTAGTTTTTGACCCGATACTATTGCCAAAAATTAGGGCTTTCCACACAAGTGGAATTTTTGAGTGAGACTAGACCTAGATTGATCTCCTCCTCAAAATCAAATTTTAGAGATCAAGATCAAATTTTTTGGTTGGGAAAAACTCCAGGAAATTCAAGCCCTAATGTGTTCCTAAACCAACTCTACATAAATTCAGCTGCAGATCCATTTTCGACATCTTGACTTGGTAAGATCTAAATATTTTACATTTCCATTTTAGGTTCTCTATTAAGATGTATCATCATACCAAGATTGATGAAAAGCTTGAGGGAGCTGATAACTTCCAAGCCCAGAAGTATAGGATCTCCCTGGTCCTGGAAGAAAATGATTTGGCCTCTTACATTAATGAAGAGGTTCCAGTTCCGGAAGGAGATGAGGCTAAGGCCTTACACATGAAGAAATTGGTCATGGATAAGAGGATTATTGCTGATTCAATCAAGGATCACCTCATACCATAGGTGTCCTCCCTAAAGACACCTAAATCTATGGTTGATTCCCTGACCAAACTGTTTGAAGGAAAGAACATAAACTAGAAGATGACTCTAAGAAACCAATTGAAGAATGTAAAGATCCAGAATGCAGAAACTATCTAGTCTTACTTTACAAGGGCCTCCCAAATCAAGGAACAGCTTGAAGTGGTGGATGAAGAAGTAGAGAATGCAAAAATTGTGATGACCACCTTGAATGGTCTCCCTAGGACATGGGAATATTTCACTCAAGGGATCTCTGCCAAAAACAAGCTAGTCAAGTTTAGTAGACTATGGGAAGACTGCTCACAAGAAGAAGCTTGAATAGAAGCTTGAGAAAAAAATATGGGAAATGAAGATCAAGCTCTCACAGTACAATACAAGAAGAGCAAAACAAATCATCACAAAGGTAAGCACTTTCATTCTAGAAGATCTAAGAAGAATCTACCTAAATTCAGATGCTTTACATGTGATGAGAGAGGACACTATGCTAGAGATTGTCCTAAGAACAAAAATGGATCTCTCAAGAAGAAAGGGAATAAGAGAAGACATCATGCTGATGCTGAAGAAGATGATGAACCTTCCACAAAGAGAATTAAGCAAGAAAGTGATGATTCTTCAAGTGATGAATAATATGTTTTGATTTCTGCTCTCACGAGAAACATTACACATGGAAGCAATGATTGGCTTATAGACAATGGGGCTTCCAAAATCATGACAGGATTCAAAGAATCGTTTGTGAAACTATCAGAACATGAATCACCCCACAAGGTGAAACTTGGGGATGACTACCAGTATCCAATTAAAGGTATTGGAGAATCCTCCTACAAATTAGACTCTGGAAAGTCTATGAAAATGAAGGATGTCCTATTTGTACCAGGACTTAAGAAGAACCTCCTCTCCATATATGCATTGGATGCAAAAGGCATGAGGGTTGCATTTATAGATGGACAAGTCCTCATGTGGCCAAAAGGAAAGACTATTGATGATGCAGTAGTGATTGGGGAACAAGAGGGAGGTCTATACAAATTGAAGGGCCAACGAGAACAAGATTTGGTTCATGACTTAGTAGAACCAAATGAAATTTGGCATAGAAGGCTTGCACATGTGCATTATAGAGCACTACCAATTGAAATAAAATCTATTTAAGGTCTTCCAAAAATTCAAGCAAAACATGATGGTGTTTGCAAAGGATGTGTGAAAGGAAAGAACACAAAAAAGACATTTCCAAGTTGCGAAAGCAAGGAAAAAGGAATCCTTGAAATCATCCTTTCCGATGTAGGTGTTTCGATGTCATCCAGTTCATTAAGTGGGTATGTATACTATGTTTATTTTATTGATGATTTTTCTTGGAATACATGGATATACTTCTTGAAGAACAAAGATGAAGTATTCAGCAAGTTCAAGGAATTGAAAGCCTTGATCAAGAACCATACAGAAAAGAAGATCAAAACCTTTCGATCAGATAATGGTGGAGAATTCACATCAAATGAATTCAAAGCATTAAGCAAAGATTCATGGATTAAGAGGGAGTTAAATACTCCATATAATCCACAACAGAATGGGGTTGCAGAAATAAAGAATAGAATGATCATGGAAGCTACAAGGGTCATGCTTCATGATCAATATCTTCCCATCCATCTATGGGTAGAAGCTGCCAAAAGAACGGTGTATGTACAGAACCGTACTCCACAAAAGTACTCGAGAACAAGACACCTGAAGAAGTATTTTTCGAAAAGAAACCAAAAGTCAACCATCTTAGAATATTCAATTGTACAGTGTACATACACATTCCGAAAGAAAAGAGGACAAAGTTAGATCCTTCAAGAAGGAAGGGTATATTTGTGGGATACTCTAAAAGCTCGAAGGATTACAAAATATACTTCCCAAGATTCAAGAAGATAGACATCAGCAGGGACGTAACATATGAAGAAGACTTATCTTACAACAAATCCAGAAAGAGACCTGCTGAAGAACCTGAAGAAACATAAGTACCCAGAATACATGACACAACCATGAACGAAGAAATTCAAGAAGAATATTGAGAAATAGAAGAACCTCAAGAACCTGTAGATCCACCTCAGGGAAATAATCCTCACAAGAGGAAACATGCTTGGGTATGAGAAGCTATCCAAGGTGTAGAAATATATGGGGCTCTAGAAGAAAATCATAGAGAAAGGAAAGAACCAGGTCTTGCTCCAGTTATGTAGCCTTATTATGTGAATTCCTCGATAAAGAACCTTCCAACTATGAAGAAGCGACAGAAAGGAAAGAATGGAAGGATTTTATGATCGAAGAGTATCAATTGATCATGAAGAATGATGTCTGGGATGTTGTCCCAACACCAGAATGGAAGTATGTTGTAACTTCCAAATGGATCTACAAGATCAAGCATGTTATAGATGGAAGCATGGAGAAATACAAAGCAATATTTGTGGCTTGTGGCTTCTCCCAGAAAGAAGGAATAGATTATGAAGAAATGTTTGCACCTGTAGCCAGATACACTTCCATTTAATCAGTACTTGGTCTAGCTGTAGTGATGAAATGGAAGATACACCAGATGGATGTCAAGACTACGTTCTTGAATGGTGTAGTGGAAGAGGAAGTGTATGTGGAGCAGCCACTTGGTTTTGAGACACATGACAGGAAGTCTCATGTGTGTAAATTGAAGAAATCCCTATACAGTTTAAAATAGGCACCCGAGACATGGTACGACAGAATTGATAGATTTCTATCCAATTTGGGCTTTAACAAGAGTAAAGTAGATTCCAACCTTTACTACAAGTTTGAATAAGGTAACCTAGTGATACTCCTACTATGTGTAGATGATCTGTTTGTAACAGGTATGGATGGTTTGATTGCTGATACGAAGAGGAAGCTTGCTGTTGAGTTTGAAATGAAATACTTGGGTATGATGCATTATTTTCTAGGCATGGAGGTGCGACAGAATGCAGATGGAATCTCCCTTGGACAAGGAAATTATGCAGTAGAGATCCTAAAGATATTCGAGATGATGGACTGCAAGGCCATGACCACACCTATGGCATCGAACCTAAAGCTATTGAGTGATGCTTCATCAGATACGTTTGATGCTATGATGTATCGTTGTATGATTGGGTCCTTGATGTACCTGACAAATACAAGACCAGATATTTTCTTTGTTGTGAACACCTTGAGCGAGTTCCTAACAGATCCGAGACAGGTTCACTTGATTGCTGCAAAGCATATTTGGAGGCACCTAAAGGGTACAGTTGATTATGGGCTCAAGTATGAGGAAAATCAGAAGATTAACATAGAAGGTTATGTTGATTCATATTGGGAAGGAAGTTCCATCGATAGGAAGAGCACTTTAGGGTGTTGCTTCAATATGGGATCAAGTGTGATCTCTTGGTTTAGCTGGAAACAATCTTGTGTGGCACTAAGTACAGCTGAAGCAGAGTATGTCGCAGCTTGTTTAGCTAGTTGTGAGGTAGTATGGTTGAGGAATCTACTATCTAATTAATTTTATCTCAATTTGGATGCTACTTGTATATATTGTGACAAACAAAGTTGTGTGAAGTTGTATGAGAACCCGGTGTTCCATGACAAGTCAAAGCATATTAAGATCAAATATCACTATATCAGGTATATGGTGCAGAGAGGAATAGTGAAGCTCCAATATGTTGTGTTGGATGAATATATAGTCGATGTGTTGACTAATCCATTGGCCAGAGTGAAGTTTGAGTACTTCCGGGAGAAGCTTGGTGTTCTCCAGATCAAGGTTCCCTCTAAGGGGAAGTGATGATTCCGTGAGCCATTCTGACATGGTGAGAGGATTGGTTCCTTCCATGGCCAGATGTAATTTTTTATCCATTCTGATGTGACTATGGGATTGGCTCCCACATGATCACATATAAGTGTTGAAGGCCATTCTCTGGGAGAATAGAGGCACATAGTGAGTTACTAGGAAATTGATTCAGTCTGGGACTAAAGCTCAGCTTAGTGTTGAGAGGCCATTCTCTAGAAGAATGGAGGCACCTGGTTAGTTACCAGGAAATTGATTCAGTCTAGGATTGAAGCTTAGCTTAGTGCTGAGAGGCCATTCTCTGGGTGAATGGAGGCACCTGGTCAGTTACTAGGAATTTGTTTCAGTCTGGGACTGAGAGCCATTCTGATGTGACTATGGGATGTGTTCATTCCACATGATCAAATATAAGTGCAGAGCCCTTCTGACATGGTTTATGTGTTCATCCCATGGTCATATATAAGTATTGAGCCCTTCTGACATGGTTGAGGTGTTCATCCCATGGTCAAATATAAGTGTTAAGCCCTTCTGACATGGTTGATGTGTTCATGCCATGGTAAGATATAAGTGTTGATCCCTTCTTACATGGTCTATGTGTTCATCCCATGGTAAGATATAAATGTTGGGCCTTTCTGACATGGTTGATGTCTTCATCCCATGGTCGGATGTGAGTGCTAGGCATTTCTAACATGGTTGATGTGTTCATCCCATTATCATATGTGAGTGTTGGGCGTGCCTTTCTTACATGGTCGATGTCTTCATCCCATGGTCAAATCTAAGTGTTGGGAAGGCCTTTCTGACTAGGTCAGATATAAGTGTTGAAGAAGATGAATACCTACTTGGATGTTAGGCCTACAACCATCATGAGAAAGGACTGGCTCTATAGAAATTCCTATGACGAGAAGAATCGAGAGATAGCACCAGTGATGATGATCCAACAGTGATGATCTAGATCCAGTGATGATGACCCAGTAATGATCCAGATCTAGTGATGAAGATGAATTGAATATGAATATGACTCAAATATGAAGATGACTTGATGATGATACAAAGAAGAATACTTGTGCTGATAAATAGTGTCGAGAGAATCCGTTCCTAGTTAAGAGGGAGTGTTGATGTATTTGTATATTCAGAATGTATTCGCTTGTATATCTTATGTATTGTACCCCAATGCTTATTCCAGGAAGTGTCTTTAATGTATTTGATTCATGTCATGCCCTGATGTTCCTATCGAGAGATTCATTAATGTAAAAAAGTCATGTAAAGTCATTGTGGATAACCCTCCTATTGATCAAGGGTTAAAGTCCCCGCAGTTATGGGGCCCTAGGGTTATTAGAATCTCCTAGAGAAGTCAGCCCTAGTGAGTTATTGTCAAGTTAGGAATTAGTATAAATAGAGATTGAACCTCTCTATTTATCACACGTTCACTCACACTCAATTGTAGCACATAACTAAGAGAGAAGAAGTTGATGGGACAAGAGAGAGAGAGACTACTACTGTCGGGAGATCATCTTACTGTTTGGGGTTTTTCTTTTAGTGCTAATTCTATCTCTGAGGAAGTTGTGGGGTTTTCTCCTTTATGGTTTTCTCGAGGAAAATATTTGTGTCTATTGTCTCTTATGTTTGATTGATGTTCTTGTTATTCTCTCAGTTAAAGATCCTAAGATAATGCTAGATTGAATGCTAAAAATCTAACAACTGATAACCAATAAAGATACATTTTTTAGGTTTATTATCCAACTTACCCATTTTTTCCTTTGGAATATGTACATAAGTATCACTCCCAAATACTTTTATATGTTTAATAGATGTTTTTTTACCAATCCATACCTCTTGCAGAGTTTTGTCAACCAATGTCGATGTGGATGACCAATTTACCAAGTAACATGTAGTATCCACTGCCTCTGTTCGGAATTCTTGTCCTATCCTGACACCACTGAGTATTCTCCTTGCCTTCTCCATCAACATCCTATTCATTCTTTCTGAAAATCCATTATGTTGAGGTGTGTATGGCGTAGTTTTTTACCTTTTTATTATGCATTTCTTACACAATTCCTCAAATTCATTCCTACAAAACTCCCCACAATTGTATTCCTTGAAAACCTTTATTTTTATTGGTTTAATTCTCTATAAGAGCCTTATATTCTTTAAATTTACAAAATACTTCATATTTATTTGGAAGGAAATAAATCCTTGAGTTCCTTGATAAATCATCTATAAATGAAACATAATACACAGATCTACCTAATGATGGAACAAGCATTGGTCCAAACACATCACTATTTATTTACTCTAAAATTCCCTTTACTCTTGCAGCATCATATGCAAATTTTACCCAAATTTGTTTTCCATATAATAAATTTTTATATAAGTTGAAATATAGTGTGTAATAAAGCATACCTTCAATATACCTTTACCTTGTAATGATGGAAGTCCCTTCTCTCCAATATTCCCCATTCTTTGATGCCATATCATTGTCTTTACTCTAGAGACAATAGGTATTCGTCTTCTTTATCTCCTCTCTCATGCACAATAGAAATGTTACACCCACCAATGATTATGCTTCCCAACAATTTGTATAGTGTTCCATTATGAACTCCCCTCATCAAGACCAATGATCCTCAATCCATTTTGCATGTTTCTTTTGCAAACACAGTCTATACACCTGCATCACCCATCTTTCCAATGGATATCAAGTTTCTAGTTAGATATGGAATGTGTAAAACCCCAAGGAGAGTTCTAATCATTTCATCCTTGAGATACAAATTAACTCTTACAAGTTTGATTTTTTTCGTTACTGAATCATCTCTTCATAAATCATCTCTTCCATTGCACTTTTAATATTCATTAAACCACTCCCTATGAGGATTCATATGAAAATACATTCCTGAGTCAACTAGTTAAACCTTACAATTGGAATGGGTACCTGTGCCAAGGAGCATCATCGTATCCCTTCTCATTTTCAACATTTTTTTTATCTACAATCCTTCTTATAGAGCCCATTTTTACCACATTTCCACCATTTCCTCAAATATTTTCCTAGAGATACCCTTAGATAGATCTCCCCCCTAAACCTCATTGTATTTCTCTCTTTAGGATGACCTCTCACAAGAAAGTCATCCATACAATGACTATCCATTATTTTCTGCCTCATTTCTTTGATAGTAGGGACACCATTATTTCCTCAAAGTTACTTTAAGGTGGATTAACTAGCACTTCCTATTGCTCCAATCAAATTATTCCAAGAATCTAGCAAATAACATAATAATGTAATGCATTTATATTCTTCCTCGATTTTAATACCGACAAATTTTATTGACTTACCAGAATATTGTAGACATTTATATTATCCATCACTTTGTCGTTTTCATCCATATTGAGGTGATACATCTTATTTTAAAGAAACCACTTTTTTACCAAGTAATTTGATTGATATAAACTCTCTAGATTATTCCATAGTTTCAACACACTATTTTTTCTAAATATGTTCAACATATTGAATCTTATAGGAAAATTCAAATTGTACTCCTCACCCTTCTTTCTAGATTATTCTAGTCTTGTTTTGTTGATTTGGTAGGTTGTGTACCTAGATCCACATTAATCCACTATCCTTGATCTACAAGAATATCTTCCATAGATCATATTTTTTACCATTTCAATTCTCAAACTACTTGCCAATATTTTCAATGCATGAATCACTATTGCAAATCTCCCATGGACCTAGGTTTACTGAAGTCCTAAGATCTATCAAACACATTGAATCCTTAGCAACAAAGGCATCCCCTTGAAACCAATAATCAAGATCTGATACCACACACAAGTTTTAAACCTATGAAGTGAAATGATGCATACAAATTCTTAAGCAAAATAGAGATTGCACATTGGCACACACACAATACACATAGATTTATCATTGAACCCATTAATGGGAAAATCCAACAAAACTTAGAGCCACACCTCTATATTTCTCATTATTTTCTTGACCATTAAAAATACAATATATAAGTATTATACAACATCCAAAAACCTAATTTGTTAACCCAAATTAGATTACACCCCTAATACCTTAACCAAAATTAAATTACATAGTTTCAAAACAAAACAAAAATGTTTCCTTTCCTTTGGCTTGTAATGACAAGGAACGATATACCCTTGTCATTGTCCTCTTCACAAAGCAAGGAGGATGTGTCAACATGCCCCCTTTGTCCTACAACACCCCTTGAGCTAGCATCACATGCAACACACAATGCATATGGCAAAGCACTATACTCTTCTAAATTTCATAAGTACCACATGCAAAGAATATAATACATGCCCAACAGAAAAAGGGTTAATTTTTTTCACTAGCCATCAACTATTACATAGTATGAGCATGAGTGTAGAGGAGATGTTGATAAACGATATATACATAGGTATATTGTAGGGAACTATAGAAGGCCTATTGGAAAAATAGAATCATGGAGAAATAACAATAAACAAGATATAGATATTAAACACATAAACAAATTACAAGAGAGACACCAATATAACATGGTTCACCTAATATGGGATACGTCCACATAGGAATTGTCAATCATTTTATTATTATACCATCCACCAAAATGAAGGGATGCAACCTGCAACAAAATTGCTACACTTCATCTTCACTCTCTCGCAGTCTCTCTCACAAACTCTCTCACACAATCACAGAGATCATTTTACAATGCTTTCCTTTTATACGGAAATTACCATGGGAAAATACCATAGGTCACCCAATACCATGGGCTCATAAAGTATTGGCCAATAAACATCCCAAAAAAATATTTCATGGGATTCACCCCTGAACCCTTGCTGGGACGAGTGTACAATAAAAATGGGTACACACATGGTTGAACAATAAAATATATGAATCTAGAATATCACGCTCCACAACTTAAAATCTCCCACTTGGATATTGATCACAACAACTCTACCTCTATTGCACTTGATGGACTATTCTTTGAACCTTGGACCTATCAAATTTCTCATCTTCACCTTCATGCTTGAAGGCCAACAGAAACCAAGAAGGAACATAGTTTCGCTATGGTTACTACCTTTGTCAACATGTTTACAGGATTCTGGATAGTGTATATCTTTTCCAACTTCAACAGTTCATCTTCCAGAATACATCATATGAAATGGTACTTGAGTTGTATATGTTTAGTATTATAATGGAAATTTGAGTTCTTAGAAATATGAATGGCACTCTAGTTGTCACTGTATAACTTGTTATTATCTTTCTTCTTACCCAATTCCTCCATGAACCTCTACAACCAAATAATATCTTTATTAGCCTCTATAGCAACAACATACTCTATTTCTATTGTTGAAAATGCAACAACCTTTTTCAGTTTTGAAATCCAATTTACTGTTGTTCCACCTATAGTAAAAAATACCTTGTGGTGCTCATCCTATTGTCTTTATCGCCTGCCATGTCTGCATCAATATATCCTTGTAGAACAGTGCCTAGACCTCCAAAATATAATGCATGAGAAGTGGTACCTCTCAAATACCTTAGAATCCACTTTACTTCCCTCCAATGCTATTTACCATGATTGTTTGTATACCTGCTCACAATTCACACTACATGTGCAATATCTGGTCTTGTGAACACCATGGCATACACCAAGCTATCAACTGCTAATGAATAGAGAACCTTGGACATGTACTCTATCTCCTATTATGTCTTGGGACACATCTCCTTACTTTGTTTGAAACGGTTGGCCAAAGGTGTACTAACTAGTTTTGCATTATGCATTCTAAACCTCTCTATGTACTCACCCTGAGATAATGTCAATTTTGGATTTTTCCTATCGCTTGTTATTCTTATACCAAATATTTTCTTTGCAACACCAAAATATTTCATCGCAAATGAATTAGCTAGTTTTATTTTGAGCACATTTATATCCTCCATGTTAGACCTTGCAA
The DNA here is from genome assembly GCA_001517045.1 of Pseudotsuga menziesii. NCBI lineage: Eukaryota > Viridiplantae > Streptophyta > Pinopsida > Pinales > Pinaceae > Pseudotsuga > Pseudotsuga menziesii. The sequence continues at coordinate 2,309,141 of LPNX011056180.1, read as the reverse complement.
CAACCATGTCATCCACATACAATAACAAGATAATAGATATTTCATTATCTATCCTCTTGAAATAAACACAGTGGTCATAATGACATCTACTCTAACCCTGTTCTATCATAAACCTATAAAATTTCAAATACCACTACTTTGGAGCTTTGTTCAAGCCATACAAGCTCTTCTTCAACCTACAAACCAAATTCTCCTTCCCTTTGAACTCATATCCCTATGGGTGATTCATATAAATCTCTTCCTTCAAATCCCCATGGAGAAAGGTTGTTTTTACATCTAACTACTCAATATGAAAATATTCTACCTCCACTATACTTAAAATAGTTCTAATTGAAGTCACTCTAACAATAGGAGAATACATTTCATCAAAATCTATACCTTTCTTTTGTGCACACCCATTTACCACAAGTCTATCCTTATACCACTTCTTTCCTCCTTCTTATTCCTCCAAATTGTCCACCCATTTATTATGTGATGCTCTTTTACCTGCAGGAAACTCAACCAAATCCCAAGTCTAGTTTCTTACCAATGAGTCCATCTTCTCATTCATGCCTTGCTCCCACTTCTTTCTAGTTTCCACTTACATTTCCTCTGCATAACATTCTGGTTCACCAGAATCAGTCATCAATAAATAATACAGTGAAGGAGAGAATCTTTAGGGGGTATACTTAACCTGGTAGATCTTCTTGCACTTGTAGGAGTTTTAGGTATCTATTGTTGTCATTGATTTTCTAGTACCTTTGTAACTTCATTTTCTTTGATTTCATCAATCATTGTGTACTCCTTGTTTTCCTTTTACTCTTTCTTTCCATGTAGCTAGTATTTGTACATAACATTTTCATTGAATACTACATATCTACTCCTAATGATTTTGTGATTTTCATAATCCCATAAGCGATAACCAAAATCATCAACCCCATATCCAATAAAGGTGCATTTCTTGGATTTAGCTTCAATATTTGTTTTATTTTCTTTATCAATGTGAAAAAAATGCTTCACAGCCAAAAGTTCTCAGAAATGAGTAGTTTACATTTTTACCTATACATGCCCCCTATGGTTTACCACCATCCAAAGCACTTGAAGGTCCTATTTTTATTAAGTAAACAGAAGTATCTACAACATAAACCCAAAACTATAAGGGAAACCCTGCATGCAATATCATACACCTAAAACGCTCCATGATTTTCATATTCATCATTTTTGACACAAAATTTTCTTGTGGTGTTCATGGGACTGTCTTCTCTCTATGAATACCATGGTATGAATAGTAACTATCAAACTCCTTGTTGCATTAATCATTTCCATTATCAGTTCTAAGACACTTGAATATTTTCCATGTCTCATTCTCAACCAAATATTTCCACTTCTTAAAAGTAGCAAACACATCAAATTTGTGTCTATTGCAATAAACCCCAAGTCCTTCTAGTTGCATCATCAATAAAAGTAACATAATAATGAGAGCCAACAAGAGATCATACCTAAGATGGTGCCCATACATTTGTATGCACAAGCCCTAACTTTTCACTCTTATTTTGTTTCCCAGCCCTGAGAAATCTAACTCTCTTATGTTTTCCATAAACATAATTCTTACAATATTCTAGACTTACTTGCTTTAGATCTAGAAGCAATTTACTTGAGTGAAGAATCGGTATCCCATTCTCAGTCATGTTGCCCAGCCTATGATGCCAAAACATTGCACATTTTTCTATGAAAGATACAAATTTAGAATAATCAATATTATGAGGACATAAATACAATGCACCTATCCTATCTCCTTTTTCTATTACCAGTTCTACTTTAGTTCTCTTCCACCACATTTTTTCGAACATAAGCAAATAATTGTTATCTCCCAACTTCCTTGTTGACATCATATTTCTTTTCATAAAAGGAATATGCCTTACATATTTTAGAAGCCATTCATTTCCATTGTTTAACATGTTCTCCCTAAGGAAAGATAGGAAGAATTCAACCAGAATTATGCTCAGAAATATGAAGAGTCTATTCGCACGATAGAGGAAGCTGCAATGAAGGAAGAGTGACGACATAAGAAGTAGTGGTAGAAGGGAAGCTATGAAGGAATAATTTCATGACATAATGGAAAGTTGCAACTAGAAGAAGTTGTGATTGAACAAACCATGATAGAAGGCGTGCGATGACTGAAAAAGAAATCTCAATAGATCATGCGTAAGAATGTGGTAAGAAGTCAACTAAGAGTCACACATGCTTTAGGGAATCAAAAATATTTGTATTTTGGGGTGATAGTGCCTACTAACAGCTGTAACTAGAATATGAAAGACAACCTATCAGCTAACAGAATGAAGTCAACTGATTACGACATGTAAGAGTCTATAAAAGGGAGAACCCAAGTTGTGTGTGGGTTATTTACCTACTTCCTGGTTCGATGGTTATTCTCTTGGAAGGATAGACTTCTAGGGTAGTTGGTCGGTTGGTTACTTCCTAGTTGGTCAGTTTCTATTTGTAGAGTTGAAGATTCATAGATTAGAAGAGTGAGTCAATCCAGGCTTTGTGCGGATTGACAGTAGAGTGAAAGAGAGGAAACCTCAGAGAATAGAGACTAAAGAGCATGAGAGGAGAGAGAATTTTCTATAGATAGAATAAGAAGATATAGAATAGAGTCTGCACGCTAACTGTGCAAAGAAAAGGTGCCATATATTTCTCATGCAATATGAAGAGCGCCTTTGTGGTTTTTCCCAGATGGGTTTCCACGTTAAATACTGTGTCAACATGTATTTCATGAATGTGTTTATGTCGCATGAATGTATGATGTGAATAAGTGTTTATGTAGTTTCTTATGAATAGTTATTTTCTGCATCTATCACATTGTTGGTTATTTGGAATTGCTAATAAGGCATAATATTGGTTGTTGTAATCTCTATCGATGGATAAGCAGAGTAATATATTGAATTTGGATAATAAGTATAAGTAATCTACACACCAGCTTCGGTCGAGTTAGTTATTAAGGTGCTATGAGAGGATAAATCCCCCACCCAACTAGAGAAACATGGTTCTGGAAGTTACCCATCAGATATATATCGGGTGAGACTGCATATGCATCACAAGTGCTGCCAGCTGGGATTGCCCTATCGGGCTGTTATCTTGGGCTTTGTTGTCATACAAAGAAGTCTTGAACCTGGTTCACAGGGAGAAACACCAACAAATTGGTTTTGTTTTCAGGACCACGAATCACTTTGGTGAGGGATATATTTTGGCACCTAACAAAGACAAAAATTCAAGAGTGGGTGGATTATAAAGCATTAGATTTTTCACAAGGATAAATTGAAGGATCGTGGTTGAATATGAAAAAAGTGGTTAGAGTGATACCTTTATATAGATATTCATGAAATTTTTTTTGTGAGTTTCCTATTTTGTTGTATGAGTGGTTGTTGAATCTAGTAACCCAGTGAAAAAATTTCGAAGGATGAGAACCGACGAAGTGGAATCCCCAGGTGATTCAATGGCTGAAAAATATTAGCAACCATGTGTCGAAGGTTATTGATTATTGGGTAGACAATATTTTGAAGGATATAACATTGAGTTTGTTGTAGACATAATAACCTCATATAGTGAGGTGGAAATAATTTTTTTCCAAGGACCTAAAGGAAGTTATTTGACATATTTGAGGACTTGGATAAATATGCTCGTATGCGTGAAAGGAATCCTGAGAATTGAGTCTAATGGTTAAAGAACCGTGTGCATAAATTTGGGTTATGTCACAAAAGAAGTGTGAGAAAATTGGAGAAAAATAAGCTAATGTGTTCCATGTTGATAGCAAAAATGAACTAGAATGCGGTTGTCTAAGGAGTGGAATAATATTTCGGTCGAGAAAGAGAAGAAGAACTGCAACCAAGAGAGGAAATTGTAGTACGAACAGAGGAAAAGACTACGATTTAATGTCACACATTGACAAAGGTTCTTGCGTTGAGGAGAAGAATACCATCATATATACACAAGAGAATAAGAAAAATAAGCCCCAGATCCAAATTACGAATATGACACACCTATGACCCCGCATACATCTCCAGAGGTAACGTATAGAAAATCATGTCCTAGTGGGTTTGTCAATACAAATAATACTAACTGTGGGAATAGCAGACAAGGAATTTTGGATAGCCAAAAAAATTGTTCAGTACTACCAAGGACCAATATAATGGATGGGAATGATATTAAGATGGCGATGTTTAATGGAAATGGGTTAGAATACCCAGAGAAACATGGGTTTCTATCTGAAGCTGTATGGAGCATGCAACAGGTCCAAGATGAAGAAATAAAGAAGGCATGGATGATCACAACCCTGAAGGGTCATGCAGTGGACTAGTATATGAATTTTTCTATAGTTTCAGAGAGAGTCACACAAAATACAAGACAAAATTTTAGTGGGACTAATAGATGAATTCAAAAATCCAAAATATGAGTGGTAGTGCATTACAAAATTTAAAGAGATTAAGCAATTACCTATGGATTCTACCTAGGATTTTGACTAGAGATTTAATATGTTGATGGCTAAAGTAAGCTTCCATATTTCAAACATATAACACAAATATTGGTGCATTGAAGCATTGTTACCACACATCCAGATTCCATTGATGCAACAGAAGATTGTGTCATGGACTAAAGCAATGGATTTGTCCATGAAGCTAGAATCATCACCTATAGGAGAGACTGGTGCAAGAATGATGAAAATTCAGTTGCAATTAGTTAACCTTAAGTTGCAACTCCAAGACATTAATAAAGGGAAGGAAATACAAGAATAATTTTGGTGTACCTGATGCATAATGGAAGGACACCATAAAGAAAATTTCTCGACATTTATGAACTATGTCACAATAGGTGCATTGAACCCACTAAATACACAACAAATTCCTTGGTGTAGAATATTCCATACTAGAGACCATCGGTCGAAATAATTTTTGTACTTGCAGAAGATTGTAAGTACGTCAACTAGTTTGTACTGTAAATTTTGTAAATCGGTAGGACATGATGAGAAGGATTGCAGAGCATTCTAGCTATTGTAGGAGAAAATGGTTGACACTTATTTGATTAAGAAGGAAGAGTAGATGCAAGTTGAGTGAGCTCAACCTCAATATCCAAAAACTCAGTATCTTAAACCCCAATATCAATAGAGTCAATATCTGCAACAACAATACCCTCAAGAAAAGGTGGGTGGAAATTTTAGAGGTTGAGAACAAGGACGAGGATTTGGTCATAAAAGAGGCCAAATCATATGTTATAATTGTGGGCACTACCATGACATTTTGCCAGGGACTATGCGAACCCTACAAAGACATGTTCGTATTGTAAATATTTTGACCATACTGTTGAACAATGTCTGTAGTTGATTGCGAAGTGGCAATCTAGAAATGTGGAAAATCCAGTTCCTCTGCAGAATCCCAATATGAATCGCAACCATAATAGCCAAATGATTTATGTTGAGCAGAGGGAACCAAATATTGGTGCCATGATAAGAGGAGGTGTTGCAATTGGATCAGACCAAGATGCACAACATGAAAAACCACAGGTGCCACCGATGACACAAAACAAAGTGTCATTCAAATTCCAAAAATAAAAGGAAGTATTCTTGGACACGTGACCAGAATTCGTCAACAATAATTAAGAGTCGACATGTGCTCCTACACTTACAAGAATACCAATAGTGGAGATTCCTGAAAGGTTTGATCATCTACTCTGAAAGAAACCAATGGGAAAGGTTAGTAAGCTTAAAGAATTTTTTAAAAGTTTCTTAGCTCTAATACAAGATAAAGTTTTTGTTGTAGAATTGACAGCTCTAATAGAAGAACCTCCAAAAGAGTTGTGACCATACAGAAGAATAAATCATGTTGAAAAAAGGCTAAATACTGGTCGTGAGTTAAGAATAACTACATAGATAGGAGATTATGATATGGATTATATCATCCTAGACTTGGGATCTAATGTCAACTTTCTAACAAGACAAACATGGGAAACCATGGAGAAACTATGACTAGATTAGTCTCCTATTCAGCTCAGATTAGCAAATTAGTCAAAATTCCTACCTATTGGTCAACTAACTCAAGTACATGTCAAGGTAAAAGGCTTGAGAACGTATTCTAACTTTGAAGTAATTGATATTTTCGATGATACAAACTTGTAGCCTGCGCTTTTGGACTGGGCGATTGATAATCAGTACATCATAAATTTTAAGAAAAGAATCTTAACATTTGAATATTTAGAGCTAAGAGTGATTGCGCTGAATGATACGCTAGAAGGTCAAAGATACGTTGATCCAGTAAATAGTGAAGGGAAAGGAAATTATATATACCATATTGATAACATCACGTTTGCAAGGGATTATTATATAAATCCAACAACCAATGGAAATATTATTTGGAGTTGTATTATCTCATGTACATCAAATTCTGGTGAGGCATTGGAAAAATTGGTAGAATCAGATGCATGAAGTGTCCATGAGAAAGTACATAAGAATGCCATGTCCATGTCCCAATGATACTAATAGTTAGGAATGTTTACCCGCCTACTAGTTCTCTAGGTTGGGGAGGGTGCATTAATCTTGCAATAAGGGAGCTTTAAGACCCAAGAGAACATTAGTTTGTCATTTACACATTAAATTGGGTCATACAAAAAATAAATATGGAGAAAATAAAGTGGCATTGCTTCATGAAGACACTTATAGGTTCATGGAGACCTTGGTTAGCTACATTCTTCCTTACACATGTCATGACTTAACCCCAAATTAGAAATTATGAGTAATGGAACATTCTTGTAATGTGAAGATGTTTCAATTAACATGTCATGAGCCCAAGTATTCAAATAGGTGGAGAGGTATAGCTCCCCATGGAAGAGGAAGAGACTAGGAAGAAACTAGGTGCCACTTGGAGAGATATTCCCTGCATTTTATGACAATAATGATGGAATATTTTATGACAAGTCAGACCTAATTGCAAACCTATGAGAATATGACATGTCAAGGATAAAAATATCCTCCAATAGGGCTCACTTGGATTTTGGTGGCATCAATTTGAATTTGTAGGAATATGAAGGGATGAGGAGAAGGACAAGTGTCATGGAGGTTACTAAACATCAAGGATGAGTTGGAGGAAGAACATGGGAGGGAATTCAACCTTATAGAACCTTAGGAGGGTTATTAAAATATTTCACGAGGAATGATAATGCTGTAATGCCCCGTATTTTGACTAGGATTATTTACGAGTTAGATATAATGCACTTTATTGCTTATTTCCTTTTGGACTTTGCTCGGCTGAGTAACTTTACTAACGATGTGATGAGACCAATATTATGTTGTTACTATGTTTATTAGGACATTGTGATTATGATGTTACTATGTTTATGATGTCACCATGATTATTATGTTGCTATGTTTATGCGGTTATGATGTATTTATTATCATAGGATTACTGTATTTTACGATGATAGTATATGTTGAAATGTTTTCATTTGTCAAATGTGAATTATATGATGTCATACATGGATACCATGTTACGATGTGACCGATTGAATTATTTATGTTGTGTGTTCCTATGATGGATTAAATTATTACATGAAATAATGATGAGGATGATGATGTGATCAATTGATTATCAAGTGAAATTGCTTGTTATACATGTGTATTTGTAAAGTAATAACCCACAAGACATTGTCGCTACATGATACTCGAATGCTTGATATAATATTTTGAATAATGACTTGTTACACGAGAAACCTTAGCTACCAAAAATTGTGATACGATGACATAATCCAATAATATTGATAGCAGCAAAGTATGGTTTTATAGGGTATATACCCAGGATGTTGAGAGGGATGGATGTATTGCCCACCCTATGTCAATTTGATACCTAGGGTCGTGGGAGGGCAGTGTTGAGACACACTCCCCAAGTTGTTGTGATGACGATGGTCATATGCCTGCTAAGAGAGGATAGGTCCTCTAGGTTAGCAGACGCTACCGCTCTTAAGTTCTATGTGGTTAGGCCAATATAGCTGGAATCTACTTTGTACTAGCAGAGGAAGGAAAGGGAGGATGTAGATGTAGGTTAGGATGGGAGGATATGTTTGTTAGTATTGTGAGAATGGGTATTCCTTGATCTTGAGTTAGTGGTAGTAGGTACCCTTCCACATGCTTTATTAATTAAACTAAATGTACACACAAAGATAAGGATATGAATCTTAAAAGGGTTAACTGTTAAATAACTCAGAATTCTAAGATAATTATGTTATATTTATGTATGTGTTCTACTTGCATGAATGAGTATTATTAGTAAATAGCAGGTATGCCTAAGCGAGATGATGTTTTCTTATAGTACATTTCTAACCTGTGCATGCGCTAGCCACGCATGCACACTTTTCACATGTATGCTAGTATCAATATACAAATAAGTAATAGGTTGAAAAATCATATAAGTTGTAGTAGGAAAATATGATAATTATGTATTGATCAAATTCATAATTGGATGTTTAGTTGTTGTATATGTGTAAGAATAAATCAATTAAAATATTAATTAATGGTATGTAAACATGGTAATAAGAAATTAAAATGATTGCAATCAATATGAAGTATTGTTGATTAACATTAACTTTGGAAATGTGTATTGTTTAACTATTAATCGTGATTAATTAAACCATTAAATGTACCTAGAATATTGATAAAAGTGTACTAGATTATTGCTAGGGTACTTAGCAATTAAAAAAAAATGTCGATATTAGAATTGATCCTCAGTTATTATTATTGTTGTTGTTTTTGTTGTTGTTATTATTGTTATTATTATTAAGTTATAATTAAACTACAATAAATTTGTCCATTACAAATTCATGAACGAATCTATCGAAATGTACTCTTACCAAGTTTAATTTTATAAAAGTGATTAATATATATATATATATATACTTTTAAAAGTATTATTAGTTTATTGAATGTGCTGAATAAGTTAAGATAGGATTCATTAAATAAATATATTAATAAAAGTAGTGCCATGTCAGATTCAGAATCGAAGTTTAGATTTTGTCGATTAATCAAATCGCCACTTCAAATTTTGAAGACTCAACAAGATAACTATTTAATTATTATTATATTTAACATATTAAATAAAGGATAAGACTAATAATGTATCCACTGCCTCAGGAAGATCCTAAATTGAACGATTTGAGAACCATTAAATGATATATATTCAACCCATTTAATTCAGCATAACTATTCCCAATACCATTGAAGTGCTCGAAAAAAGAAGTACAAAATAAATAATATTTTATTTTTTTAATTGTAAAACGAGCCATCGTAATGAATGTTTGAGGAGGGCGAGAGTAAGTGGGAAGGATATTGAAGGTATAAAATGGTATAAAGGAAAGAGATTGGGAAGGATTGAGGGGGTTTCCTCTTTTAGGGGAAGAATATGACTTAGTATTTTGATGAGAAGGGACGAAAACCGAGGAGGGGGATAACTCAGGGATTGAAGAGGTGGGAAACTCAAAGAAGGAAGGGAAATTGAACCATGGATATCGAACAATGGATGGAGGTATCCTAAACTATGGAATTCTGATAGTCGGATTATTGGATTGTGGGCATGTGGGCTAGGAAATCCATCAATTTCCTAGGGCTAGCATGATGAGCTGGTTGGCAGGGTGGTTTATCTAGTTCGGGTGCTAAGGTTTTCTAGCAAAGAGAAACTACAGGAGAGTAAGGAAGCCTACTGCAATCTACAAAAAAAAAAGCTACATGAGCTTAAGGAAGCCTACTACAATCTACATGAAAAAAGCAGGTATTCTACTTGATCAAAACTCTCTAAATTTCAATAATGAAAAATCCAAAGGAAAATGCCTTTCATTTTATTTTATTCCTAATGTAGTTAGAATTATGGTTAATTTTCCTAATGCTATTAAAATAATGAACCTAATGAAAATATAATTCTAGGATAAATATCGTGTCAAGTTAAACTTATGCACAAATATTTTAAACTGAATTAACAGATATTTTAAACTGAATTAAAGAGGAAATTTTGATAAAAATCCTGGTAAACAATAAATAAATTATAGTATTATCTTGACAAAGTATCTCTTTAGGATCTATATAGATACACTTAGAAAATTACTAGAACTTAAGTGCCTATATTGAAAGGATGGGCACTACAAATTCCTTTTAATCATTTGAGAATTGCTTTTGGCATTTTGGAAATCACTAACTTGTCCATTACATGGTGAGTGCTCACTTTCCCTACCAATGAGACAATTTCGAGAGAGTGAGATTATCATATAAATTATTCATGGGAAAGGCCACCATGACATCTCATTTGTAACACATATCTCCTCCCATTCTCTCAATCCCTACTTCAATATTCTCATGTTTCTATATGATGGCGCACTTGTGTGATTGGTGTTTGTGACCTATTGAGTCCAGTTGATGCCCAAGAATGGATGAATGATTTATGGATTTATAATATATTGATAATCCTCTCTGTAATTCTAAATTAACATAAATTCATAGCAAAAATGTTCACATTTCCAAGCTATGGCGTGATTAGTTTCCATATGTTGGTTTCCCCTTTCAATGGAGTTGTATATCTGATTTTTGTTGAAGATTGATTTGATGTTTATGATGTTAAGTGAGATAATAATATTTTTTTGATGGTATGAAATCCTTATTCTCTGTTCTGAACCATTTCATATACAATTTATGATTCAAAGCTAAGTTATTTCATGTCAATTCCCTTAAGCAAATTTCACTGAATATATGCATTTGAATATGAAACTTTATATCTATGTTGCAGAAATCATAACCACAAAAAAATGAAAGTAAATTAACTATAATATCAGTCCCCACACTCTTTTTGATAATTTTTTAGGGTTGTATAGGAGTTGGAGATCCATTTCTGCTCACAACCTAGGGGGGATTGGACCACAATTTACTAGTAATTTTACCATTTTTTCCAATGTCCCCAAATTGAGTCATAGATGTCTATAAATTCTTATAAAGTGAAAAAATATTTCATTGAGTGGTACTAAGACTCACCATGTAAGTTCCTACCAAATTCAATACCCTCTTGAGCCATTCAAATCCCCTATAGTCAAGACTAGTCACTACAATTTTCCCCAAATTATGCCTTTGTTTGGAATTTTCGAATTGGGTCATTACAAAGAATATACAATTTTTAAGATGAGTAATAATTGAGGCAAAATATTTATCCACATATGAATTTTTACCTAATCTTGCATCTTTTCTAACATAATTTGGAGAAAAATTCATAGAATATCAGTGCTTGTCCGCCTTGGACTTCGTGCTGAAAGCTACACCTGCTAGATGGTGGATCACACATAAAAACTATATATCTGAATGGACACAACTTCAAATATTTTTGGAGATAATATTTTGAGAAGAGATCATCTACACTGGTCAAAAGTATATAGGATTGACCAATCCTATTGAGCATATAGAATATTGTCGTGCAACATGGGAGGCATGTCCACGACAGGAATGGGTTCATTATTTTATACACGCATTAGACATGATACCAAGAAACTAGTATGCATCAGTTGAACTAAGATGAAGAACTATTGAATGGAATGATTTAGCTACTAGATTCATGCATACATTTGATTTTGTTGATGATCATCCTTCAATAAATGTCACACTACAATTAATCAAGGCGAAGATATTCAAAGATATCCCGGTTGTAATGACAAACTTCAATCAAAACAGTCCAACAATCCAACATTGGATGGAGTGCTATAATGTGACTAGAGAACCTAATGATGATGACCCACTCGATGTAAACATTCTAGAAACTAAATGTACACGCAAAGTGGAAGGACTTGGTATTTCTAGCGACCAATTTCTGAACCCACTAAAAGTCAAGAAAGTCAATATTGGCTCCCCAAAAAATAATTTTTTTTCCAATATTGGAGATTACTGGGATAAGGAGACTATCACAAAGATCACAAATCTATTGCATGAGTTTCAAGATCCATTCCCTATGAAATTATCATAAATGAAAGGTATTTTCGGAGACCTTAGCGAATTGAAGATACATTTAAATCCTGACGCAAAACCTATGAAGTAGCAACCATACTGATTGAATATGTGGTATAAATAAAAATTTAAGGAAGAGTTGGACCGAATGTTGGATGCAGGTATCATAAAACCTGTAGAAGAATCAAAATGGATCAGTCTAAACATAGTGCAAGATAATAAGGGTATTGGTGAAGTGCGTATTTGCGTCGACCTAAGAAAATTGAATGATACTTGTTTACATGACCCATTTTTTACTCCATTTACACATGAGGTACTGGATAATTTCGAGGGTCAATAATTTACTCATTCACTGATGGATTCTCTGTATAACATCATATTAGAATCTCAAAGGTGTTGGAATATAATAAACCCACTCATAAAATAATTAATCATTATTTGATTAATTTCCTACCCACTAGCTTAGATAGTTGGCATCCACTTGCACCTTAGAGTCAACACTTGCCATCTATATCCTAGGAATGATTTATTTCTGATTCTAGCTTGATCTTGACCACTTTAGGTCCATCCAAAATTGGTAACTGCGCTTTACAGCAGAATCTGCTTTATTCTGCTTTTTCTGCTTTATCCTGCTTTTCTATGGATAAGGTAAATCTAGTTAACTAGGAAACTAGCAGCTTTTGTTGCCAACCCATCCTTCATTATTTTATCTCCATATTCTAGGATTAGCAAGTATTTCCTTCACTCATCATCACTCACACATGCTATTGTTAATTCGTGAGGTGCTTGGTAGATTGGGAAAGTGCTTTAGTCAACTATGGGGTTTATCATAATTAGTAAGCCTGCTTTATGAGCTAGCTTGAGTTGTCTTCATGCAACTCCTTTTTCCTTTATAAGGATGTATTACCTATGTAATATTAATCAATTATCATTTATTGATCATTCATTAATGTGTGTTCATTAATTCTTCTTCTTCTCTCCTTATGCTAATTCTCTACAATTCTCTGTGAGGTTAATTGTGTGCCTAGATCCTTATCCAGTTTATGAAATTCATTATGCCATCAAGGCTTTAGAATTTCTACATGGTATCAGAGCTAAGGTTTTCAAAGTTCAAGTTCTACATGGTATTAGAGATGAGGATATCAAAGCTCTACATGACATCATATCTTTGAGAGTTCATTAATTAATCATCCTTTTTAGATTTGCAGGTTTATTTTGCAGGTTCAACTTTGAATGGATTCAAGAGTATCAGTTCCTCTTCTTTCTTCATTCACAAGCTATTCAGAGTGGAAACTGAAGATGATTTCATATCTAAAGAGACAAGGTCTCTATGAGATATCTATTGGAGCTGGTGAAGAATCTTATGAAGAGCCAAGTGACTGGTTGAATGACTGTGATAGAGCAATTGGAGCTATTTGTCTAGCTATCTCTCCATGCATGTGCTACCTTATTGATTATGTTGATTACCCAAAGGATCTCTGGACAACATTGGATAGAGTTTTGGGAAAGGACAATGAGGATCCTTATAGCTATGTGGAGAGTGCCTCTAGCTCCTCAATGATTTCTCTCTCTCAAGATGTCTCGGCCTCTACAGTCTCTGATGAAGTTGATCATGAAGAAGAAGTTTCTCATATAGTTCATGTTGCTACTACTCTCTTTGATTCGAATGCTTCCTCTTTCAATCAAGAAGCAAATATTGAAGAGCCATCTTTTTCTGTGTCTCTTGAAGTAGAAGATCTTGATTCATCTTCTTATGATGTTGTTAATGAAAAAGAAGTGACTAATGGAGATGCTATTGCTATTGATGACTCACTCACACATTCAGTGTTCTCTATGTCTTCTATCATGGATTCTGAGATCCATATGCCAGACCTCTCACACTTTGTGCATGCCTCTCTTCTTGATGGTGCGCAACCCAGTGACTTTCAGGATGTTTGCTTAGCCAAATCAAGTCCTTCTAGTGTTTTTCCACTTACCATACTTGATCCCATGTGCTTCTACATCTCCTCCTATGTTCTTGGCACTCATTATCATAGCCTCCTTGAATATTTTGAACATCACTATCTTTCCTCCTCTCATACTTCTACCATAGAGGATTATTTACCAGTATATTCCCATGAGTCTACTGTTGTGCTTATTTGTGATCTCTTGGATTCTTTGGAAGCTAGATCAACCCATGGATCCCATGCATTCACACGCTTTGATCCCATGACTTCTCTATGTTCCTACATGATCACTTGCACACATCCTCTCTGTGTAAATGAAGATGGAGACATGATACATTCACTTGGACAATTATTTCACCTAGCTGGAGCTCATTTCATCTCTACTGGTTCGAAGTTCAAGTCATATCATCATCTTGGAGCTGATTACAAGTCTCAAGATCCTTCAGTATTGCCTTCACATCATTGGATTTCAGTTGTTCTACATGGTCCTATTTTCCATCCTGCAGTTGTCCTTGATCTAGGTGAGCAGATTTATCTTCTTCCCAAGAAGAAGATTCCTCCAAACATCATCATTTAGTTTGGAGCAGCAGCAACACTAGCAATTCAACATTTTTGGTATTGCTTTTCATGTCCTTCTTGAGAGAGGATTTTCCCCTTGAGGTTTTGCCTCTTTCCTCATTTCTTTGGACAACATAAATTGTAAAAGGGTGACCATAGATTTATTGTTGGGCCCTATATCCATATATATTTATGATTAGTTCAAGAATATCATCATAAAGTCAGGCTTAAAGGGGGGTGTTGGAATATAATAAACCCACTCATAAAATAATTAATCATTATTTGATTAATTTCCTACCCACTAGCTTAGATAGTTGGCATCCACTTGCACCTTAGAGTCAACACTTGCCATCTATATCCTAGGAATGATTTATTTCTGATTCTAGCTTGATCTTGACCACATTATGGCCATCCAGAATTGGTAACTGCACTTTACAGCAGAATCTGCTTTATTCTACTTTTTCTGCTTTATCCTGCTTTTCTATGGATAAGGTAAAGCTATTTA
>LPNX011056180.1:2283859-2294124 GCA_001517045.1 Pseudotsuga menziesii | reverse complement strand
GTTGCCAACCCATCCTCCATTATTTTCTCTCCATATTCTAGGATTAGCAAGTATTTCCTTCACTCATCATCACTCACACATGCTATTGCTAATTCATGAGGTGATTGGTAGATTGGAAAAGTGCTTTAGTCAACTATGGGGTTTATCATAATTAGTTAGCCTACTTTATGAGCTAGCTTGAGTTGTCTTCATGCAACTCCTTTTTCCTTTATAAGGATGTATTACCTATGTAATAAGAATCAATTATCATTTATTGATCATTCATTAATGTTTGTTCATTAATTATTCTTCTTCTCTCCTTATGCTAATTCTCTACAATTCTCTATAAGGTTAATTGTGTGCCTAGATCCTTAGCCAGTTTATGAAATTTATTATGCCATCAAGGCTTTAGAATTTCTACAAAAGGAATATAGACACAAGACAACCTTTGCGATGGAGTGGGGTTGTTTCCAATATATGGTAATTCCCTTTGGACTCAAGAATGCTCCTGCTATTTTTTCCAAAATAGTAGTAGCTGCCTTCAAATATTTTATTCATAAATTTATTGAGGTCTACTTCGACAATTGAACGATATTTGGGTTCATTAAAAATCATGTTGAGAGCCTCAGGATGATGTTGGAACATTGTCACTAGTATCAAATTTCTCCAAATTTGAATAAATGTATCTTTTGTGCCCCATTTGGAATTCTGTTGGGCCATGTGTTTTTTTGCAATGGAATCTTGGTCAACCCAAAAAAAAGTTGCGATCATTTTCAACCTACCACCATCTACTACAGTGAAGAAATTGAGAGCAACATTGGGACATACAAGATACTATTGAAAATTTAACAAAGGATATGTGGAGGTGACTACTCCAATGTAGAAATTATTGATGAAGTTATAAGGTTTCAAAAATGACAGTTGGACGTAATTAATTTAAAAATCCTGATAGATTTTGGCGATGTAGTTTTTGGTCTTGTTTGCCTTTATTGCATTTGATGTGATAGGTCAGTGGTGGCTTGTGTGGTGGTTTTCGTACAATGACTTAGATGATAGGCCCATGTGACAAATATATCTGCCATATTTCCACTCATTATTCATGTGTATGAAGGACTATTTTATTGAACAACTAGATGTTATCACCTTTGTGCCCAAGTTTCAGTTTTCATTCTGCTACACCCGAGTGAGATTATTCCATTATCGTCTACAACTGTAAGAGACAAAGAGGGTTTTTTCGTAGTATGGTTATTTCGATTTCTGGTACCAGTACATTTGCAAAATCCACTATTTAGACACCATTTCCCATAGGTATTATTGAATACATGGTAGGATATATTCCATCAGAATTCATGGGTGCAAGGGAAGTGTCACAGTCCCTTGTAATATCTACAGTTAGGTTAATCCTAGACCCATTGGGTTTATCTGGTATATCAACAAGGAAGTGATATGGTACCTTCAAGAAGAAAGGACCAATGATACTAGTGCTAGAAGATGAAGCAATGGTTTAAATTCGACTATTAGATGATATCCCGCCAAAACCACTTGATGCACCAAACTGAAGAATCACCAAAATGAAAAGTGTCCATTAGTAAAATTAGCCATTTTGAACATGAGTTTGAATAACGGTGAATAACGACAAGATCATATGATGTTTCCTTCAATTTTACAAGAATCCCAGGACATATTTGGTGATGTCAATGAACTTTACAAGAAGCTCAAGATATATTTTGTGGCGTCTCCTTCAGCTTTGCAAGAATCCAGTGACATATTTGGTGGTGTCAATGAGAATTTACAATAATTCAATGGTATATTTGGTGACATCACCTTCAACTTTACAAGAATCCTAGGATATATTTGGTGACATTGATGAAATTTTCTCTCACTGGTCCTAACATCTCCATTGGTGTTGGAAGAAGGAAGAAAAGAAGCAATAGAGGCTGCGAAGAAAATAGAAGAATCAAAGGCATTGTGTTCAAAGGAAGTCAACCAAGTTTCTTAGACTTGCAGAAGGTGGAAGAATATGTGTGATGATAAATAGAGGAGATAGTGAAAATATTCCATGATTTTCAAAGTAAGGCCATTACAAAAACAGAAGCATTGGAATAGCGTAGTGTGGCTCGAGATGAGCCATAGGTGAGTGTTGGGGGCCTGTTGGCCATAGGGAAAGATAGGTATCATTCATCCAAAATTCTGCTAGGAAATATGAAGAGTTCAATCGCATGACAAAGAAAGATGTGACCGAGGAAGAGCGATGACAAAAGAAGTAGAGGTAGAAAAAAAGCTGCGAAGGAAAAAGTTTGTGACAGAAGGGAAATTTGCAATGAGAAGTAGCTGTGAAAAAAGGAACCATGAAAGAAGGCGTCCAATGGTTTAAAAGTACAACTTGAGAGATCATGGTTAAGAATTTGGCTAAGAGTCACATGTGATTTAGGGAATAAAGAATCTTTTTATTTTGGGATGATAGTGCCTACTGACAATTGTAACTAGAATAGGAAATATAGCATGTCAGCTAACAGAGTGAAGGTGACTAATTACAACATGTAAGAGTCTATAAAAGGGAGAATCCAAGCTGTGTGCAGGTCACTTACCTACTTCCTCGTTAGATGATTATTCTCTCGGAAGGATAGACTTTTGAAGCATTCGGTCGATTGGTTACTTCATACATGGTTTGTGTCTTTTTGTAGATTCAAAGAGTCATAGAGTAGAAGAGTGAGTCGATCCAAGCTGTGTGCAGATCGAAAATAGAGTGAAGGAGAGGAAACCTCATATAACAGAGACTAGAGAGCGTGAGAGGAGAGATAAGATTGTATATATATAATAATAATATCTAGAATATACTCTGGAAGCTAAGTGCACAGACAAAAGGTGCCATATATTTATCATGCCATATGAAGAGATCCTTGGTGTTTTTTCCCAGATGGGTTTCCACGTTAAATACTATTTCAATGTGTATTTGATGAATGTTTTTATGTCGCATGAATGTATGATGTGAATAAGTGTTTATGTAGTTTCTTATGAATATTTCTTTTGTGCATCTATCGTATTGTTGGTTAGTTGGAATTGCTAATAAGGCATTATATTGACTATTGTAATCTTTGTCGATGGAAATGTAGAGTAATATCTTGAATGTGCATAATAAGTATAAGTAATCCACCCGCTGAATTCGGTCGAGTTAGTTGGTGAGGTGTTGTGAGAGAAGAAATCCCCCACCAAACTATAGAAACATGGTTCTAAAAGTTACCCATTGAAGATATCTCGAGTGAGACTACATCTACATTGTAGGTGTTGCCTATTAGGATTTCCCTATTGTGTCGATATCTTGGGCTTTGTTTTTGTACAAAGAAGTATTGAACGTGGGTTGCAAGGAGAAACACCAACATAACTTAATCAGTACCTTACACATTCCAACAATTTTACATGGTTCATCATCCCCCAATAAAAACATGTCCAAAATTACCTAGAACATAATCATGAAATAATTTCATATGGGGTTTAGCATAACATGAAGCCCATGAATCTACTACCCAATAATCAATGGTATTATCTCATGAAAGAATCAAAACATATTGTAACACATCACCTGCTACATTAGATTCCTGATTAGTCTCCTACTGCATGTCTCCTTTATTATTTGGATCTATGTAGTCTTTCTTCATATGTCATCTCTTACCATAGTTCTAGAACTCTATTTTTCCTAATCTAGACTTGGATCTACCCTTTCTAGACTCGTTGCAACTACCTGGTCTCTTTCCTCTACTCTCCATGGTTATGGGATTATATGATGTCTCACCTGTTCTTTTCTTCACATTTCCTCGCTAATAATAACACCATATCATCAAATTTAAGAGTGTTTGAACCAAAGACCAAGTTACCTACAACCATGACCAAGCCATTCCAACTTTCTGGAAATTAGCACAAGATTATAAGATCCATAACCTCATCATCAAATTTCACATAGAACTTAGCTAATTAGTAACCATATTAAATTCATTTAAATGGTCAGCAATAGATCCACCCTCTAACATATTTATATTAAATAAATGCTTAGAAATACCTTGTTTGAAACCAAGGGTTTTTCATAAAGCTTAGCTAATGCACTCACCACACCCTCCATTGTATTTTCTTTTGAAATATTGAAAGCCACTAACAAAGACAAGATAAACCATATTTTTCCTAGTTGCTTTTTGTTAAGAACCTCCTATTCTTCATCCTTCATAGTCGTCGTCTGTTTTTTTTTCCACCCAATGGTAGGCCCACAAATTCTTCTAGTATAGATAATCCTCCATTTGCATCTTCTGTAACTGGTTGTTTTGGTTGTTAAATTTCTCGACCCTAAACTTTTCTTCTTCCTCCATTGCTCCCACTCGAACTAGGAACCCTTGTTTCTTATGATTTTACCATCGAAATAGACATTTTGGCTTGGATACCAATAGCTAGAAAAATAGGATCACGGAGCAATAACAATAAACAATATGAAAATACTAAACACATTACAAGAGAGACACCAATATAATGTATTTCACCCAAGATGGGTTATTCCCACATAGAAATTGAAAATCCTTTTATTATTATACTATCTAGAAAAATGAAGGGATATAACCTACAACAAACCCATTGCACTTCCTCTTCACTCTCTCATAGTCTCTCTCACACAATCACAGAGATCATTTTGCAATGCTACAATATAATACACAATTGTATTACAATTTTACCCTTTTATAGGGGAATTACCATGGGAAAATACCACGAGTCCCCGGGGACCCCTGTAGGGGGACAATGTCCCCCCTGCATCCCCCCTGCTCGGATAAGTGTACAGTAAAATTGGGCTACAAATACGGCTGAAAAATAACATCTATAAATATAGAAGACTAAGCTCCACAAATAACAAGGTTATATTTTCTTTGATCTTCATAGTAAGATTGGAAACTTTTGTAATATGCATAATCTAAGAATACAACATGCATGGTATTTCAATGAATGCGTGTTTCCCATATAAGTTTCTAAGGTAAATGTTTGTGTTCCATTGTGTGTTTATTTCCTATTGTAGTGATTTTCATATGTTGTAGTGGAGANAGGAAGGGGGGGAGTAGGATGATGGAGGAGGGAGGAGGAGGAAAGAGGAGGATAGGGAGGGTGGAAGGAGGAGGAAAGAGGAGGATAGGGAGGGGGGAAGTGTTGATGTATTTGTAACTTCAGAATGTATTCACTTGTATATTTCATATATTTTATTTAATGTAATCAAGTCATGTAAAGTCATAGAGGGTAACCCTCCTTGTTGAACAGGGGGAAAAGTCCCCACAGTTGTGGGGCACTAGGGTTGTTAGACTCTCCTAGAGAAGTCGACCCTGGTAAGTTATTGTCAAGTCAAAAACTAGTATAAATATATAGTGAGCCTCTCTATTTAACAGACACACTCACTCTCAGTTGTAGCACATGAGTGATAGAGAAGGAGTTGGAATAAGAGAAAGAGAACAACTAGCAGAGATCATCTTTTCTGTCTTTGGGTTTTACTGCTACCATTGGTGCTTATTCTATCTCTGAGGAAGTTGCAAGGTTTTCTCCTTTATGGTTTCCCCAATAAAAATATATGTATTTATTGTCTCTTGTGATTGATTGATGTGCATGTTATTCTCTCAGATAAGATCTGAATATCATACTGCTTAAATGATAAAAATATAACACGATATCAGAGCTAACCTGAGAAGAAGACATTGTGTAGCTGCAGAATCTAGGGATTCCTAATTTTTGGGTCTCTCTCCACAATACATTATCAAAAGGAGGATATGCTAACTCTTCATTGAAGGGTGCATCTTTCTGTCAAAGCAGAAGTTGATTCCAAGCATTTTCAATTACTACTGCGGGAAATTAGGGCTTTTCACAGAAGAGGAATTTTTGGGTGAGCCCAGCATAGGATTTCTCTCCTCATAAAAATCAAATTTTAGAGACCAATTTTGAATTTTTTGGTTGAGTAAAACTCCAGGAAATTCAAACCCTAGTTTGACCCCGGGCCTCAAAAATCCTAAAATACTAAAACTGGTAGTTTTGGTACATTTTCTATATCTCAAGATTTAAGAAGGTTCAAGAGACAAAACTTTCACAGGGAAAAGAAAAAATCCTTATGTAACCTGTGTAAAAATATCAGCCTTATATTCTCTATATTCTAGGAGATATGATTCCTCCAAATCAGGGTTCCATCCCCTTCTAGGATTCATTCTTAAAATGGACACATAAGGAGAATTGATATATCTCGGCCTACGAAGGTCCAAATGAAATTTCACAAGATGTTATAGATAAGGTACGGACTTTAATTTCTATGGTAAAAGTTTCAGACCCTGAAGGTGAAATAGTGACACATGGAAGTCTGTACAAGTTTTCTATGTTGAACAGTCCTGAAAGAAGTCACCTTGGGAAAAATATCATAAGTACCAATATTTTAAACCAAATTTTTTCAAACCTATGGTGTTAGAAAGAGGACATATGAGGCTACAGTAGTACAAAATTTTAGATACATAAGAGTAGTACTTTCAGAGATACTGTAGAAACAATATCAAGAATTTTTGTAGAAGAAATTGGAAAACTAGGGCTTCTTGTTCCGGGAGCTCCACTCATTTCATAAAAGGAGTACATTGGATAGCTCTCCTTGAAGAGGCCCATATTTATATCCAATCAGATCAAAAATATTCCAAGTTTTGAAAATTATGGTTTCTCTGACAAACCCTAGATCAGCCAGATCCGAAACCAGGACGGACACCTCAAATCAGTAAGATCTAATCTTTTGTTGTTTACATTTGAGTTTATCATTTCAAAATGACCTATCACACCAGCTTGATGACAAGCTTGGTGAAGCTAAAAAATTCCAAGCATGGAAGTATAATTTTTCACTGGTTATTGAAGAAAATGAATTGGAAACCGACATAAGTGGAGAGGTTCTAGTTCCAGAGGGAGATGAGGTTAAATCCTTACACAACAAGAACTTGTTCAAGGCCAAGAAGATCATTTCTAATTCAATCAAGGATCACCTTATACCACAAGTGTATTCCCTAAAGACACCTAAAGATATGTTTGATTCCTTCACCAAGCTATTTGAAGGGAAGAACATAAATTCAAATATGACTTTGAGAAACCAATTGAAGAATGTAAAGATCCAGAATGCAAACACCATACAGTCATACTTTACAAGGGTCTCTCAAATCAAAGAACAACTTGAAGCAGCAGATGAAGAAGTAGAGAATACAAAAATTGTGATAACCACCTTGAATGGCATGTCAGGATCATGGGATTCATTCATTCGAGGAATGTGTGCCAAAAGGAAGTGATTGCTTTCAGCAGACTCTAGGAAGAGTGCACACAAGTAGAATCTCGGCTCATAATAAGAGAAAGAGAATATGGGAGCAACTGAAGATCAAGCGCTCATTATTTAAAGAATATCCCTTAAGCAATGAGGAATATGAACTCAATTATTGAAGAACCTCTTATCCATATTAGCATTTGGATAAGAAATGATGATGTTATGAATGAAGAAGATGATAAAGATGAAGGCTCAAGAAGGATTCTACCCACGAAATGAATAAAAGATAAGTATTCATTGTTTTGTTATGCATTTGTCTATATTCAGTTGATGTGTTATGCATGATAAAATGTTTGCAGTAATGACAGTATACTACTAATATGCGCGTGATGGGTAAGTAGCCCATGGTGCTATGCAACTCTCCATTGCTACTTATCTATAATGGAACCTCTTTGCTGACATATTGGATTAGTGCATAATCTCAATGATTTCATGGTAGAGATGGAAGGCATCTAAAAAGTTTTTGTGAGATATGGATGAATGTTGTATTGGCTAAAATAGTTACATGATTATATCTTTTTGGATAATAATTTTCCATAATGAATATGCTTTATGAAATGTTTTTAACCATACATCTAATGCATTTGACTTGTAGGAAATATCGCGTGCAATATCCTACAAGAAAAGAAGGATGAGACTTGTTCCAAAGAACAAGTGATGACAGTTAAATAAATAGTCCAGAATGAAGAATAGTATGACACGAATTCAAGAGGCCTCAGACACTCTCTAGTTATGTGATACTGTTGAGTGACATCATCGATGCAGATTCTTCCAACTATGAAGAAGTATCCAAGAAGAAAGGGAAGGAGAGTACCAGTTCAAGAAGAATTATGTCTAGGATGCGGTATCTACAAGTTCCATCATACAATAGATGGAAACATCGTGGGATACAAGGCAAGATTCGTAGCACAAGGCTTCTCATGGAAAGAAGGAATAGACTACGAATAGACACTTGCAGCCACTAGAAGTTAAGACACATGACATGCAAACTCATGTGTGCAAATTAAAGAAGACCTTGTACAAGCTCAAAAGACACCCATGGGATAACACATACATGAGGAGCTTGAAGATCACCTAGAGTGATGAATATCTTAACCTTTGCTACAAGGTTGAAGATGAAAGCCTATAGAGGATGAAAATCTCACATATGGGTGTGAGAAGAACTTTTGAAAAGGTTCAATATAGAGGATCTTGGTACCTAGTTACCCTAAATGGATACATAGAATATTAGTAGCATAGGAAGCTACTTGTCACTCCAGTACATAATGTTTCAATGCATAGAGTATGAAAGGAAGAGGGAGAATGATGCTTCACTTCAGAGGGAGTGATTACATAAGATACTGAGGTTCGACATGATGCGACATGATGGACAGCTTAATGATGACTCTAGGCTTTACTAAGAGTAAAGTGGATTCCAATCTTTACTTCAAGGTTGAAGGTGAAAGACAAGTGATGCTCCTGTTATATGTCGATGACTTGTTCCTGATAGAAAAGAGGAAATCATTAAATTTTCAAGAAGGAGACTTGCTGCCGAGTTCGAGATGAAGTACTTGGATATGATGCACTACCTTCTAGGCATGGAGGTGTGGCAGAATGCAGATGGAATATCCATGGGATAAGCAAAGTATGCAGTGGATATCCTAAAGAGGTTCAAGATGATGGACTGTAAGGCCATGGCTGTTAGATTTTTATCATTTAAGCTAGCAATGTAGTAGGATATTTAACAAAGAAAATAACAAGCACAACAATCAAACACAAGAGACAATGAACACAGTGTTTATCCTCAGGGAAACTATAAATGGTGAAAACCCCGCAACTTCCTCAGAGATAGAATCAACATGAAAAGTAAAACCCAAAAACATAAAGATGATCTCCACATGTAGGTAGGAATATTTCACCTTCTACGGACAGTAAGGTGTTCCACTGGCCTGAATGGTTCATATCCAAAACAAATGAACGACAAAGGATGAAGACTCTCCCTGGATGCCGTAGATACCTGGAATGTAATGCTTTGATAGTAACCCTATGTACCTGCAATCAGATCAAACATGCAAACACATCAAAGCTTCCAGAATATAATCTACTAATCCATGTTAGTGACTAAGGAATCTAACAACATATACATGTGAAATCAACAACAATAGTAACGTGGGACATAAATTAGCTTTGCATTAAGATGAAATGGAGAAGCTTACAACCAATTAAGCCTTAGTGTCGACATGCATCTCCATGAAACCAAGCACTTTCATCCCCATAAGCTCCAACCTTTCTCTCTATGCTCTCAAATGGTTTGGGCCAAGTGATCAATCCAACAGCATAATGATACCTATGAAGTTCTCCCCCTCAGCCATGACC
Organism: Pseudotsuga menziesii; assembly: GCA_001517045.1. Lineage (NCBI taxonomy): Eukaryota > Viridiplantae > Streptophyta > Pinopsida > Pinales > Pinaceae > Pseudotsuga > Pseudotsuga menziesii. Next base: position 2,284,442 of record LPNX011056180.1, on the reverse strand, counting down.
ATGAGCTTGTATTTATAGGGCTTAATGGATAGGAATGGTTGAGATATTTGTGGATGAGGTGGCCTCTAAGATCCTATGATGGGGGATCTTGAGCTCAACTGACCCACAATGATAGGGGTAAGGGAGGCCATGAGGATTATGCTCTAGAAGCCTTGAGAAACTTCTCTTTTTCCCTTTTTACCCAGGGTACCACGTTTCTCCTCTTATGACAGAGCGGTTCTGGTAAGAACCACTTATGGACCAAGGGAGACAGGTGGTGGAACCATTTATGGCGAACAATAGAAGGGCGGTGCGAGCAAGGAACCACTCATGGATAACAAGGAAAGCACGGTGCTGAGAATTTTTATGTAGAATTGAAAAATGGTGTGAGTTTCCTCTCTAAGTGCTGGGGTTATAGGAAAATAGGTATGTCAAAGGTATTATCACATGATGGTGACAGGATTTTGGTATAACACCATAGCTTCTATCTCTCTCTCTCACACTGAGAGAGCTTCTCCTCTCTCACTCATGCGCCCCAATGAGTGAGTGTGTGTATGATAAATAGAGAGGATCACTCTCTATTTATATTCTTCCGTTCACTTTA